>VZTL01058740.1:8990-20253 GCA_013400535.1 Scopus umbretta | reverse complement strand
GGCGGCGCACGCAGCCCGCCGGCCGCGCCGGAGGGAAGGCGCTCCCTTCCACCTGCTCCCTGATTTGGCCTTTCTGGGGTCCCTCTGGAGCCTTTTGATTCATTCTGGTGGCTGAGGGAGCCCAGCGTTTAGCAGGCCCGGCGGTCTGGTAGCCGTGCGTATCGGTGCGCCCGTACGCGGTCTGCCCTGAAGTGCATAGAGGTAAAACTAGAAACTCGTGGTGACGTACTTGGTGACGTGTGCAATGTTTTGCCGGACTTTCTGGTGTTTTATTCATATCTCATTTACAAAACTCAGTTCAGGAAATAGGTTCTTTGTGTAAGTAAATACTACATTTTTGAGCATCGGACACCCAGATAATTCATAGCTGCAGAATCAGAACAGAAAATAACCTGACATCTAACTACGTGTTTTAGGTACACACCATTTGATTGGTTTATGTGGTGAGCTGCTTTTTCTTTTATTTTAAGCAAAATGCTAAAAATATCGACTTTGCTCAATAATCATGCATGTAAGCACCAGCTTAATACAATGAAAGGCTTCTGAGGTAATCTATTTCTATTTAAGACACCTTTACTGTTCTGGGAGGTCTGCTTCATTCACAGAAAAAGAGTGCTTTTCACCCAGTTGACCAATTATAGCTGATGACAAAATAAATAACATTTTCACTGAATAAGTCAACCTAATACCTTGTACGTCAAGTATTACTTTCCCCTTCCCGAACTCTCCCCACCATCACTCCCCACCCTCGACACAGTCAGTTCTCACAGTAAAGAGTGGAAATCATGGGGTTTTCTCAGTCCAGCGAGTTACACCTTTCAAGAAAGTACTGTCGGTTATAACAAACAGTACATACCTTTGATGTACGAGTCTAAAGCTCAGACTTTGTATTTGAATTCCTTTAGCTGAAAATGGAAGAAAATGTACTTTACTTTCAAAATATTCTGTGTTCCACTACATGTCTCCTGGTCTCTGAAGAGTATTTTAAATTAATTGCTTTGCATTGCAGAAGTTTGCAGTCAGGAGTTGTTTGGGCTATCGATTCACATTTAGCTATTCTACATAGCGAGTCTTGGTTTTGGTTTTAATATGTAAGTATACTCATTTTCTTTAAAAAGACTGCAGTTCTGTCATTAAGGTCTTACTATTAAGCTTCTTGTTGAGTTGCATTCCGATTTTTGAAAAATTTGTAGAAAATGCTGAGAATTTTGTATTTTAGAGCATTTGGAAAATAAGTTCGGGTTTTTCTGTAGTATCAGTGAACACGCATATGCATTTTATATTGTTAGGATGTCAGTAGACTTTGTATGTTGTTTAGAAGTTCTGGATATCAGTGTTCTCTCACTATAAATCCATCTTCAGCTTACTTCTTGAAAAATATCCTTGAGGTCTGATGTCTTTATATATTGTTTTCTTGTCTTGATAGTCACCTATCAGTAATGGCTAAACAATAAATATAAGTAAGACAGATATTTGAATGTATTACATATTCATCAAGGTGACATAGATAAATTGCTGTAGCTTTATTGAATCACTAAAGTAACCGTGTAACTGAGAATCTGGATCTACATTTCTGATTTTCTGTTTTAAATTTAAGTTAGATTTTTAAAAATATTTATGAAACTTAGCTTTTGTGCATTATAAAGTAGTGTTTATATTTACAGAGATTGTTCTTGGCAACATCTGAAGTTTCTTGGTTTCCAGAATATCATTTTTATATGCAGTGTGACACAGGACTGTATTCAAACAATTAACAGAGAACTATATTGGCTTGACGTTGGAAGCCACAGCTCCTCGTAATGACTTGTCAGCTTTCTATCAGGGGAAATACTCAAGTTCTTATTCTTAAGACAGCAGGCAATTGCTCTGTGGAATAAAGGAAAATTCTGGCTACTTCTGATTAGGAACTGGGTCAAATGACTAAGTAGGACATATAAATGTAATAGTTTTGAATTTTTTTTTTTTTTTTTTGAGAGAGATAGAACATATGTCATTATGGCAAGTATCAGAGGCCAAGGCTTTCTTGGCAGAAGTATTTATTAATGTTTGAACAAAACATCAGTTATAATTTTTTGACACAGGTTTCTTTAACCCAGTGAAAGTTGAGAGTGTTTAAAACCAGCACTTCCTTAGTGCTGGTTAAAATATCGAAATGTGCAATTCAGGTAAGTGCATTATAATTAAAATAACAAAACAATTGTTTTCCTCCTAGAATATCAAAAGAGAAACACAAAAATACACTACCTTTCTTTTATATCAACATTGCTAAAAAGCAAACTTTAACTGACATCCTAGGTGTTCTGCATGTACACACAGATTTTTTTTTTCTTTTTTTTTTTTTTTTCAGGAATTACATATCATTTAATAACTTCTGATTTGAGGTTTGTGATATTGGTATCAGAAATATGTAAGAAAATAGCTGAGCTATAATACTACTTAGTTGAAAAACATGCATATATATGTAAACCCAAATAAAGGGTTTCATCATTAAACATAGATGGCATAGTTGCTAGGAATATAGAGCTGGTGCTTCTGTTACTCGATAATTTTTTTGGGGGGGGTCAAAGAGCTGTGTTCAACTACTTTTATTTGAGTAAGAGGATGACTGAGAGTCATTTAAAACAATTAAAATCACATTTGTTCTCATTTATCTGGAAATATCAAAGCTTATATGAATCATGACTTTTCCAAGAACTTTTTCCTAAACAGCATATGTAGTCTAATTAGGTTTTGATTTAAACTCTCAGTTAATCTGGCAGAAAAGAGCAGATGAGAAATACAAAACCAAAAGCTCAAGTGATAAAAGAACCCTTCTGTTACAAAAGGTCACATAGACCAGCGTCTGCCGCAAAGTTAGACATTTCAGTTGCACATCTTAATCACACAATATTTATATTCTGTGCAAGAGCGATACCTAAACTAATCAGAAGAAACTCTTACAAATTAGACCTTCAGAAATCTGCACTGGTGGTCAGAGTCTAATACAAACAGGAAACAATAAACATTAATTACTGAACTGATGCCTTTTCAGAATGGTTGAAATTTAGGTATTTATTTTAAATCTCTTTTTAAAATGAAGAATATGCTGTATTAAAAAGGCATGATACTTAAATGTATATATTTTTAAAAGTTTTCTTTAAAATTCTGTGAAACTGATGTGACTATAAATTGATGTTTGCACATGCTATTTGTTCAGTATTTTTTAAAAAAGTAACAGTTGAATTATTTTTCAAAACCAATTTAAGATAAATATGTGGATGAATTTAGTATAACTATTCTTGCAATAGTGCACTATATATGGAGCATATATACGGAGCAACACTGACTATGTACTAATGGCCTTTGTATTTTGGCTTAAAAGCCTGATTCAGCAATCTGCTTCAGCCTCCTGTTTGGAGCTGGATGAATGGCACTGCACTCAGGGAAGTCTTTCCGCATGCTTATAGGCAATTAATTGCTTAAATGCTTTGTTGGATCAGGATCAGATCTCTTCACTCCCTAAAAGAGGAGATTTCCCAGGGAGTTTTTTCCAGAAGTGATTTCACCTCACCTAACTTTTTGAAAAGTTTGCATCTAGTTGATCATCAAGATACTCATCCCATTCATAGGGTCGCTGGGTACTTCATGCCTGATTTGGGAAAAAAAAGACTACAGATGACTAGCACAGACTAGTTGAAGCGAATTCCACCCTAGTTCAGCAGCCACCATTTAACACTTCACGGTATTAGTGTCACACAGCTAGGGACCCCATGGCTCTGCCCACAGTTTTGCTTTGCTCGCTGGTTCTCTTTGCATCGAGCAGTACGCTTCCCACGCACCTTGCAGAGAATGTGGCAGTCTTGCTCCTTCATTTCGTGTTCTTCTAGGAAAAGTAATCAAAATGCAAATTATAGTTCTATCACTTATCCTGCCTAAAAATCATTTGGTCTATACTTAGTAATTTATCACTTCAGTCTTGCACTAAGATCCATAATGTATTTAGATCTGTGAATTGCCTAAAAGGGAAAAAGTATCTTAGAAGCTGAATTCTTAAATATTACTTTTTGATAAGTATCACTCATAACACTCCAGAAGACAGGAAAATTAAATAATTCATCGGAGAAACAGAGAAAAAAAAAAAAAAAAAAGTGATGTCCAGTCTGGATGTCCACATCAAATATAAATATAAAAGTTCAGACTTTCTTTGTAGCCAGTGGGAACACACAGGTAATTCTAGAGTCTCAGTTGGGTCACGGTAAAGTGGACATCTAAAATAGGTCAGATGGATTATGCCCTAAATGTACCTAATTTCTGTTCATAGCCTCTAAAGAGCACATCCGGTCATCTTCTCTCAGATACAAACACCTCCACTGTGGATCTCTAAAGTCATCTTAGATGAATCCTAACAAAGTGATTTTGGCATAAAAAATATGTTTGGATGAAATTGTGTTCATACGCCAACTTTAACTGTGAGAAAGTTTGTAAAATCCTGCTACTTGTGCTGTCCCACACCAACCTAGTGAAATCACACGCTGCTTTCACTTCTCTGATAACTGTATTCTGTCACTGAAGAATGTGTGAGCTATGCAGTCTGCTTCTTAGGGAAGAGAATAGGAAAGAGCCTTGTATGACATAACTATATTTTTACCACTTTTTGCAGGGAGGGGTTCTACATGTTACTTTTTTTCCAGTTGTTATTTCTACTGAGAAACCATACAATAACAATTGTAGGTCATCTTCCTAATAGCAGTTTTTGCGGGTAGATCTGCTATGGGTGATTTCTCTTATTCTCCCTTCTCTCTTTACAAGGAAGGTGTTTTCTGGTGGGAGAGGTGTCTATGTATGTGAGAAGTCCTATGCATTACACTGGGTTTAATTTTCTTCCCTTGGACCAAGTCAGAGGGAACTCCCGAGCCTACTCGATCTCTTTCACTCAAGAGGCATATATTCTGAGGCGTTTATGCCACTTTACTAAAATAACCATACTGTACTTTTCTATGTACTTTTCACTGTACTTTTCTCTTGTCAGAACTGTAGAGCAAACATTGCTAAGTGAGAGCATGTGACAGTTTGGTTTACTTTACAGCATCAATCAGTTAGATGAATACAAATTTAGTGAGGCACTAGAGCCATATTCTGGCTTGTAGAAAGATTTTATTAATTTGAAGGTATGTTAAAAAAATAAAGACCAGTTTTATTTTTTGGATTTGTGATCTGACCTTATTTGCAAACAGGGCAGAAGTACAAAAGACGTAGATTGCTCCTTTAGAACATGCACATAGAAGAGCTATATCCAAAGAGCTCACAGTCCACAATGACAAAGAGGACAGGGCATGATGTATGCAGCTTTGAAGTGGAGTTGATCAACACTGGATATTCTCCCACCCTTCATCTCATCTCTTTCATCCAAACTGATGGACATGTCTCGAAAACTCTGTATGAAATAATATTGTCCTAAAGCCTTTATGGAGAACTTGGTAGGACCCTGTGAAGCACTGGTCGAATGCAACCAAACTGTTGGGACAAATGGTGATGATAAATGTGGAACTGATAAATTTCAGCAGTTCTATATGAATAACTTGGTCCTTTGAAATGTCTTGGAGATCCTGATGGGAATGTTCACCTTTCATATAGATTGATGTTGAAAGGTCATTCAGAAATTTCATCATTAGAAGATGACTTGCTGATTAAAAACAGTAGCAAAGATGATCTGAACTGAAGTTACCAAGAAACAACATGTTTGGGTCCAGATTTTTAGAAATTCTGCAGCAGTTTGGAGGTCATTGTGGATGTTTTAAATGCTTTCAATGAAATTAGGGGGAAACTGTACCTGAGAGATTACAAATAATAAAAAAAAAAGGCCACATTTTCACTTTTGGAATATGACAGTGGCATTTTTACATTTTTTTTTTTCAGTGTTACAATTATTTTAATTAAATTAATGTTACTTCCTTAGCCAAGACATTATATTTTAAAAATTATCCATTATAAAATTTGAAAAAGAGAAAAATAAAGTAATTTATTATTTTTGTATTTTAGATTGTGCAATACATTATAGTTATCAGGAGATATTTTCCAGGGAACAAATATGATCTCTAGAATGCTTTTTAAATACATGTTTAATTCTTGCTGATCCTCTGCATGTTAGATTAGATGTTGCCTTCAGTTTGCCTGAACGCTTATGTAAATGCTGTCTTGGGCCTGTCAACACACTTTATCTCTGTAAAATGTCATAATGAAGTATCTTTATTATATTTTTAAGATATTAGCAATCTAGAACCAGAGGACATTCTTTATTAAAGGGAAGAGGAAAAGATGGATTGTATGTGATATAGAAAAATAGTTTTTTTCTCATTTTATTCATTCTTTTAGGAGAATAGGGGAGTTTCTTGACTGATGATTTTCTGATCATTGCTCTACATTGGTTAGCTTGCTCTCCATATTTGAAGGGAGTACATGCATAGGTTCTTCTCAGAAAAACTAATTTTGTATGAGATGTATTCATCTAGATAAATACTTGGATTTAAAGATCTATTAAGGAAGAATTTGAGCAACGCTTAAATACTTTAAAATCTATATTGAAAGTTAATTACATATCTTGCAGATTTCTGTGTGTAGTTATAGACAACTCAATGTAATTATAAAGATTAATTCATGTATACATATTCTTCACGAGGAACAGTATGCCAAACAGAAAACCTTTTGCTGGTGTGGAAAGTTTATTCTTAACTCATAGTAGGTGATAGTTGATTTATTATGCTCATGATTCAAGAAAATATGTATATTTTTTAACTAGTATAACTTCATCATTTAGAGGGGTATCTTATTGTTGTTAGAGGTAAAGTTGCGATTTCAAAAGCACTAAAATGATCTCTGCTGAGACAATTTTTTGTATTGGTATACGTGGACACTGGATTGAAAAACAGATGGCCTTTAAAATAAAGCCCAGCTTGTAGAAGGACAACAAAAAATAGCAAATAAACAATAACATATTTTTTAGGCTATTTTTACTGTGGAATAAATAATACAAGCATATATTTTTTTAAAAGTGTACTTACAAAAATTACATGCAAATTTCCCATTCCCAAAGTACTCTTAACATTGCCTTCACATATGAACTTTGTGGATTTCTGTACAGAAATGCTTTAGGATGATAAGGGCATTTTACTTATTCACAGTTGCAAGTAAAAATGCCTGTGTATTCAGAGACTTATAACTGACTTTTAAAAGAAGATCACTTCGTGGTGAAATCTGGTATAGCACCTCTCACTTTAAAGGTAAATTCTTTTTAAAATATGAGAAAACTCTATCTTCGAGTTTCAGTGTATAATATCAAAATGGTAAAAATAAAATTACCTATGTCAGTCATAATGTTTTTTTATTAAAAACAGCTAAACATTTTCTGAAAGCTATGCTCTGGTAAAGACTAAAACCTCTGGAATTTTTCAAGAGAAGTATTACCATAATATCTATTTAGAATACCGATCTTTAGTAAATTCCTTAAGCAAGTTTCTGGTGGTTTTCCAGTGGGATGTGTCTGTACTGATTCCAGCCACATTAAAGTCTGGCAAATAGTGTAATCGGTGGAGAAAGATCCATGTCATCAGGGCCTAAGTAAATGACCTTTTTGCTATTACAGTATTCCAAACGCATCTCTTTTGGAAGATGGCATATTTTACACCCCTGTAAGAACAAAACCAGCTTTTCATGGTCTTCCTTTCACACTATGTTCAAGCTGTTAATGTTGCGGTGCAGTGCTTTAAAGTGAGACCGGGCACTTTTGATAAGAAGAAAGGTTTTTACAGAAGGGAACAAGTGTAGGAAGTGCCCAGAGTCCTGCTCGTGGGGACACCCCAGCACGCGCTGCCAGGAACACGGAGGCTCTGCCTGTTCGGCTACGCAGCTGGAGCAGGGCCAGGGCAGAAGATACATAGGGATTAGATTCCATTGGCTTGAGGTTCTGCACTTAAAAGAAGGCAGCAAAATCAAAACATAGCCAAGGTCCCGTGGGACGGCTTTTAAAATTCTTCATGCATTCAGAGATGAGAGATGTTAATTTCCAGTCCTATTCTGCTATGGAGTTAAAGTCTTGCTGTAGACATTTCTACACAGAACCTGCCAGAACTCGGACGAGTCTTATGAAGAAGTAGGAGTTTCTGAACAAGGTACATTTGAAATATTGACCAAATTATCTTAAAAGCAGGTTTTTTTTTTTATTTTTTTTTTTTTTTCTTCAATGCTTTCTGATAGAACAGTTTTGGGGAAATGACCCCTATTATAAGCTAAGTTTAGCTAACAAGGTATAGTGTATCAGTGGAGTTCAGGAAATGGGGCTTGCTGTTTCGTATCCCAATTCAGTTAGAAGTGCATTATGGTTTCTTTTGTCTCGATTTAAATCTTATAAATGTTAAAGCTGAATCATATAAATATACATTTTTTGCAACCTCACTATACTAATGAAATTAAATCATTACTATAACAATAGCTTTTAAAAATTTAGCAGCTGATATTGATTCCTGGGATGTGACCTGAGTAAATGTACTGCAAGCCAATCTCTGTATGACAGATGTGAATATAAAGTACTGGTTTATTTTCATTTGTAAATATAGACCACTTTTCTTTAATCAGAAATCTACAATGACATAAACCAGGACTAACTGCATTGAAATCAATGGCTTCACTTAAATGTAATACTGTTTTAAGAGCAGAAGGAGGCACATGATATACTTTAAAACTCAAATATATGCAATCAAAGGGACAGCTTTGACTCAGACTGATTTGCTTTACAAACCTCGCTACAAAAAGCAATATGCAGAGTGCTTTAAATGCTCATTTCCTTGTCATTGACTGACATTACGAATTTGTTATTGTTGTCATATCAATGTTTTTTTTCCTCTTTTCTTTGTTGTTGTACTTGGTCTTGATCCCCTTCTCTTATTCTACTGATTTTTCAGGCACACTGCAGAAAAATTTTATGAGCTTAAGTTGTTCAGCTATTGGGGGTGTGTGTGTGGGAAACCTTGAAGACAACAAAGCAGAATTAATTTGCCATTTCCAGCTAAAAGTATAGGTCATCTGCCAGGGTTAAAAGGAGAGATGCTGATCAGCAGTATTGCAAGTTTAAAGCCAGAGAAGCTGCTTTGATTGCTGTAAAGACAGTCTGTGTTTGCACTGGTATAAATAGAGTTAGAATTTAAGCATAAGTTAAAGAATTGATCAGGTAATGGAAGTTTTGCTCTGTGCTACATTTCAACACTCACAAAAAAGGTAGTAATTTTAACAATGACTCATCTTAAATAAAAATTACAGGTATTATACACACATATGTATGTATATATGTGTGAGATATATATATACACACATGTCTTACAGGAGGTACAACAAGGAATTCACTGAAGTACGATCAGGCGTCTTGGACAGGCTAGGACAGTCCTGAAGTAGAGTCCTATGAAAATCTTTGAAATGTCCTGGCTTCTTTAAAATTAAGAAGTAGTTTAGGAAGTACAGAAAAATGTAACAATACTTGCTGAATTATTTTTTCCTTTTTGCAGTCACTGACTGATCTGGAAATGTAAATTACTTGGAGTATTCAGAAAGGTCCCACAGTAAATGTGGAATACAGAAGCATCAATTGCCGATGTGGTATGCGCGCTAACTCTGTTTTACATTGCTCTTTGCAACTCCTTTGGAGAGACCCTTTGTGTGGTTGGACTGAAATTTGGATCACTGGTTGGAACAAAAGAGCCTAAACCTCCATTTATGTCTGCTGCCTAATATTAATAGATTACGGAAGGAGTTACCTTAAATGTTCTGTTTGCTTAATAGGAATATTTTAGATTGGCTTTGTTTCTGCTTTTTTATTTGCACGTTACATAACAAGGTTTTTTGTTTGTTTATGTAGAGATTTTTTTAAGACCAGGATCTTCTGTTTGCTGTGATTGTCTCAGAGATCAGGTTTTTATTACCGTTGTATAATCTGAGTTTTTTATTTTTTCTGGGATATTTTAAAGGGCGGAGTTGTTAGTTTGAGCAATATAAGCACGAATTGCATTGACTTCCCAAATATTTATTTGAACCTTTTTTGCAGTTTCCTCTCTACTTGTGGCTATTGCTTTTTGATCACTGGAGAGACATTCATCCTTAAATTTTGGCATGAATGTAAGTAATCATAGTCCAATTTTTTTTCTCATAGTTTTTAATACAGGCCTGATTTGAAGTGAGCTGGTATCTGGGATGGAAGAGATCTTTTCTCCTTTTATAGTTGTTTAGATCTGCAAGAGGAGGAGATGATACGTTTTGCAGCTCGCAGGAGATATTTACATCTCAGAACCTTACCAAAATCATGACTGGCAGGCAAGATCAGGAGGGTCACAGGGAGGAATAAGAGATCTGTGAATATCAGTCAGCTCTTTTTTGGGTTACTCTGAATTTGTGGTTCTGTGTAAAGGATAGAAAATGGAACTTAAAGTATATACGAATAAAAGGATGTTTAAAATAATTTGGTCATATGTTTGAAAGAGGAGCAAAAAACCTGGAAGTGTTTTGGATTTACTCCTGCAAGTAATGGTGTTATTGGGGAACTCAAATATTACAGTCATTCAGCAATGCAGAGGCCCCATTACATGCAGTGCACGATGAGGTGCACCTGTGATATTCCTCAAAGGGCTGGTCCTGCTTCAAATTCTTTTCTTCACTTTGAATAGAGTTAAGAGGCAACTATGTATTTCTTACAGAGTCTGTGCACGCTCGGGCACCCAGCTCACAAATCTCAAGTGCTTGAACTGTGTACAAGCAGCTGCCCTGAGGCTGTGTCTCCATTAGCATTTTAGTTCAGGTCAGGGGTGTGCTTTTGAAACAAACCTCCCGCTCAATCCCACTCCCACTCTTACTGCATCTCGATTCACGTCACGGAGCAATCTGGGAGCACACGAACTGGATTGCTTTCTGCTGAAAGTAAAAGCGAAGAAGTGCCCCAGAAGTGCATCCGATGAGTTGCAGGCACTAAGGGACATCCAGTCTATAGGACTAGGGTTAGCCTGAAGAAAAACCTATGAAACACATATAATGTGGATGCCAGGCTCTCAGCACAGTATCAGTCTACAGAGTGTTTCCACAGAGCCACATGCCTTGTTAATATTCACACAGACATAGTTCAAGAGACTGAAATTCAGCCCTCACCTGGAAAGAATTCCCAAAGTATTTCAGCAATTTCTTCAGGACTGCAGCTCAAGGCTCCGAGCCGGAGCTCTGAAATGATTCACTGCACCTGGCTCTATATAATCAT
>VZTL01058739.1:0-34336 GCA_013400535.1 Scopus umbretta | reverse complement strand
AAAAAAAAAAAAAAGGGAAATCTTAAAACTTGAAGCCGAAGAGATGGGTGAATGTAAGTGCTGTTAAGAGATGCTTGCTAACGCCCAGCTGCATCTGTTGATTCAGCGAAGAGGCAGCAGCAGCGTTGTCTCGCGTCTCTTGCAAGTGCACCTCGTCCCGGGGCTGCGGAGCTCCGTCTCTTGGTAGCGAGGAGTGTCTGGTTTCTCCCGTCTCCTCTACCCTTTTCCCTTTGCTTCGCTGCGGGAGCCCTGCCAGCCGCATCCGCGGGGACAGGAGGGAAGGTCGCCCTGAGATGTCCGGGCTTTGGTCGAGAAGCATCCCGCTGTCGGACACGGCCGAGGCCCCGCAGCCCCAAAGCTCCCCACACTGGGGGTAAAAGAGCTCCTGGCGCTGCTTGTGCGGCCGTCTGGAGGCTGCGGCCCGAGGCCAGGGTGAGGGGCCTCGCCTGGAGGGTATTTGTTTACAGGCTTTAGTTTGATCCCTCTGCAGCTCCCACCACGGAGCCTCGATGGCTTCTCTCACTTCTCTTGAGTGCTTCTCTCCGCCAAGTCACTTGTGGTGGTGAATTAAATCATTACATTATTTCCCGCCCCCCCTCCAGCATTCAGTATTCTGAGCTAAATTAGAATAGAAACCTTTCCGAACCATTCCTTTAATAAAGTATTTAGTTAATAGATGATGCATAGCTCACAAAGCTTGCAAGAATTTGACACGGGGTATCATAATATTATGATATTTAACAGCAAAACCGACTGCATTATCAACTTACCTCTACAGCATGGAGGAGGCAACAGCTGAGGCATAAAAACTAATGCTTCAGTATGACAGAGCTAAAATTGAACTTGGCAATTACCGCGCGCATGATTCGCAGTATTGTGAAGTGAAGCTACTATATAAATCAGCTCCAGTAATCATAGGGTTTAAAATTAGTCAGTTACTATTAACTCTGCCAGTGTTAGCATATGTTGAAGAATTATAAAAGTGAAAGGTATGGAATATCTGAAGTACAGGTTTAAAGTAAACCACTTGAACAAGCTCCCAGTGGGAGGATTTTAAGTTCATGCAGAAGTAAGATTTTTGGGTACTCTGACAAAGGTTTGTGGAACACATTTAATTGCACATTGCAGTCTAATCTTCTGAACGCTTAACATCCTTTAGAAAGCACCTTTTCATGTTCCCAAGACTTTCACAGTTCACAGAGGGTAGAGTGATGATTGAATTTAATTTTTTCTCCCTTACAGAATTTTTTTTTTTTCCAGAGCAGCGCTATTCAGATAGTTTGCAGAGCACTTCAATGCCAGGCATAGAAAAAAGGGAACAGCAGGATAATGTTTTAAAATCATTATGGGGAAGTGAAAGGCTGCTCCGAGCACAGCACAGAAATTAGCAACTGCTATGATTGCTAAATTTTTATTCCATGCAAAATTCATGGAATTTGCTGCAATGAAAAATACGGGAGTCAGGTTATTGAATAGGATTCTAAATTATGTAGGACGCACAAATATTTTATATGGGGCGCAGAGCTGCGTGTGTTTCTGTAGGAGAGCAGGAGCTGGAAGCAGCTCGGCTGGGGTCGGATGGTTGCTTTATTGTCCGCTCCTGTTCCCTCGCTCCTCTGGCGCGTGTGAACATTTTCAACCTCATTTTTGAAATCGTACCGTTCCGGTCTGAGCGACGCGTCACTGTGACGGACGCGCGTGGGTTTGTAACCCGGGCAGGCTTTGGGAGCAGGGTGAGGACGGGCGGCTGCCTTGCTGCAGGGTTCTCCCCCCTTGCTCCGGACCTGGGGCGCGCGGCACCTCCTGTGCTCGCGGGGGCCTCGCGCTTGCGGCTTCTGTTGTCGGGGCCTTCGCTGTCCGCGAGTAATTCTGAATGGGTTGCGTCCCACGTTGGAGCGATGGAGGAGGGAGGAGATGGCACGGTCCGCTCGGATCCCTCAGCCTGGCCTGGGCTGCTGCGAGCGGCGCCTAAAGGATGCTTCTGGTGCTTAGTCTCGCTTCGAACGCCTCGGTCCCTGGTTTCTCCCTCCCTGCAGTCCCTCCGGGGCAGGCGGGCTGTACTCTTATGGAGTCTCCTAGCGGGATGCTTTTCCTGCTAGTGAATCGAAAAACGCGTTTCCTTAACTTCATCGGTAGTTCAGGTTGGGCCCCCCGCCCCCTGCAGTCCTGCCCCCCCGAGGGCAGCATCCCCTGCTCTCCTGCACGCCGGCTCCCATCCCGCTCTTTTCTCTCTCCGTGCCTGACCTTCAGATTCTAATGTAAGCCATGATGACTTCTGTGGGTTTTCTTTCTCCCCACTTGCCTCCTGCCCATTCCGTTCAGTTACAGCCACGGCTGGTTCCAGAATAGGCAACTTGTGTCTTGCTTCTAACTCCAGTGAAGTGGAAACGTTGCAGCAAATCTGTGCTTTAGTCGTTCTTTACTTTTAGTCCCCCCATGCGTCCTAATTATTTAGTGCAACTCCTTCAACCGGTGTTTTTGAAGATGCTCGTGCTCTGGCAGGGAGAAGGATCGGACGAGACCGTCTTTCCTCTCTTTCTCTTCCCCCCCGCCCCGCTTCCTCTCTCTTGCTTTTTTAAATAGAGAAATAGGGGGAGAGCCGTACAGCGGGACCGTGCTGTGCTCCTGGTTAACGTGCAAGCAGCACGCAGAAAAATGCTTTGTTAGTCAAAGTGCAGCCCGATCGGATGCAGGGATGGAAAAGTTAACACCGAGGGCTGTTTGGGTGCTGCTCCGGGGCAGCGCCCGCGCGTGATTACGGAGTTAGTTGCCGTGCTCTGCGATAAAGATTGAAGACTGCGAAGGTCACTGTGCACAGATGAAGTCTATTTGCCATCGTATTGGGGACAGTATTTTGGAAATAGGCTCTGTTATTTGTCTTACCAGCAGCAAGGCGTTACCGTATCAGTCGGAGATAAACCTTGCTGCGTTCCATTAAAGGATTTTGAAATACATAATTTTCAATTGGCTGATACAGGGTAAATTGCCCCCATTCTCTCTGCCAATAACTTTAAGATTCACGAAGAATTTATCAGTACATTTAACACTTCCATTGAAACTGTATTTCTGAGGTTATGGAAATGAGCTACAAATGAAAGTCACAACTCAAAAAGCAGGAAACATGCCTGTAAGCGAGGAAAAAGCTGTCACTGGCATTGTGAAGAGAGAGAGGTATAAATAGGGCATTGGGTTAGAAAGCAGGAAATCTGCGTGCTGTGGGTTTTACTTGGAATTTCTTCTGGTGACCCCAGATAAGATTGTTAACCCTTGTCTCTGCAGACAGTTGTACGTGCTCATTTACGGGCTCCGTTTCTGGCTTTTGGGATTGTCTGCATGAGCTGACTGTTTGAGAGGGCAGCCGCTCCATCAATCATGGGTGTGTGGTTTTCATGCTTAGGAAGGATCACTTTACCAAAGAGACTGGATTTCTCAATATTTCCTGTAGAGCAGAATTTAGTCTTGTCCCCGCGCTGCGTGGCCTGGGGAGAGGTGATGTGGCAGCAAAGGGTCTGTCCTTCCAGGCAGGAGAGGGGAGGGCGGGCATCACACACACAGCGGCAATTCCTGCGGCAGATGGATTTAATGCAGTCGATGACCACAGCTTCACGTTTGGTGTGATTATTATAGTAGAAGGTAAAATAAATAGCGTCAATCAGGAGGGGCTTTTTCTTACCTCCACGGTGGACCCAGGGAGACCCTTCCATGTGAGCCAGTGCCGTGGGTGTCCACGCGTGTCGGTCCTCGCTTGCAGCCTGCACAGAACCGCGAGTGAAACGGCTCCAGTCGTGACTCAAGGCTGTGTCCCGGGAGGCATAACCTGCCAGAAAAAGGCAAGTTTCTGCCCAAAACACGCTACGGTCTTTCAGCCTCCTATAAGCACCGCTGAGTGTGGAGCGTATCAGCAGCACACGATCTGGTATTTGTCACACTGTTCCAGATAACTGTGTTCGAAGTGGGTATTTTTCTTTTTACAGCATACACCGGATATGGCGATAGGCTAGGGGGAAACCATCGAGGTGGATAATTGCAACGGGAAAGCCAGAGAGGCAGTACAGATCGTTACCGCTAAAGGAGGCACCGTGCGGCATCCCACCCGTGGTAAGACGTGGGGATGTGCGTTACGTCGTGTCCTCCGCAGCTGGAGACGCAGGCGTTGGAGCATCCCGGGGGTGTGCTGGATGCTGCCTCTCCTCCTGCCCACCACCATCTGGAGGTGCTTTGGATCTTGTGCTGGGGTCCCATTTCTAGGGATGAGCCAGCACTACTCCACCAGCCAGCCGGGGGGGATGCGGCCATGGGGAAGAGCCATCCCACCATGGCCTTTAATGACTTAAAAACCATTAAGACAAACCCAGTACTGTGAGAAGGGGGCCTGGCCTCTCCGACACTGATGCTTTCGGTTCCTGGGCTGACAGCTCCAGTGTGTAAGTAAGTCAGGGGGTCGTGTGGGTCTTTAATAAAATGACAAGTGGTCTTTAATAAAATGACTGTTACAAGTTAAAAATTTGGCCTAGGGAGTTATTTCAGGCTTGTACAGTCTGAAATTGTCTCACAGCCTGAAATCACTTCTCAGATAAAAATAATAACCTCCCATCTCTCCGATGGCTGTGTGGTTTACAATAAACAAATGGTGACTTCCCTGGAGGTGTCATCCCGGCAGCAGCACAGCCGCTTCCTGGGAGCGGTGGCATCGAGGAGCGCTTGTCTCATGGATGAGATGCAAGAATCTGGGTGTTTCCCACACAGCTCATGACTCTGTAAAAGTTGGTAGTAGGTTCTCTTCTTTTTTTTTTTTTTGACTCGGTGCTGTTCTCGGAAGTTTTTTAAACAAAACAAAACAAAAAAAGGTGGTGATGAACACTTCGTACCTTGGCAGGGGCGACTGCTTAGCTCTTGCAAGCTGAATCTGAGTCCTTCAGAGGAAACCGTGAAGGATTCCCCATGTTTCTCATTCTTTGATGTCCCTTGTCCCCATGCACCATCTCACTGAGAATCTCGGTGCTTTCATAGGGGGGTTCCTAGTGCCAAACCTGCGAGCTGATGACTCAGTCCAGGGAGTGACTTTTCTGCCTTCGACTATGACTTAAACCCCCAGAGCTGAGCATATTTGGAAAAGATTTCGCAACGCTTGCAAGGCCCTTTGCAGAAGCTGTAACCGAAATCGGTGGGGACGGAGCAGTCGCACCCCCTCGTAAGCAGAAGCAGAATTTGTCTCGTCGCCGGAGCGCGCAAACATTTGCTCTGTGGGCTGTGCTGCAGCGCGGCTCTTCTCTTCGTACAGGTTGTTTTGTTTCCTGTGGTGTCTGTGTTGCTGTTGAGGCAGTTCCACGAACCTCCTGTTTCTCCCAGGGCTGTTTGCGTGGCAGGTGTTTGCTGTGATAAAATATTGACGGGGAGGAGGAAGGAAGGCTTCGTTCTCTGCCTGTCCCTCTCTCTCGTTATTTTTCAGGTGGGAGGTATGAAAAGGGCCACGCTGATTTTAAAATCAACCAAGGTCAAGGTAGAGAATCTGGAGAATTTCAAAAATTTGAATATAACTGGGGTTTGGTGCAGCTTGCAATAACTCCGTTGAATCACTGCCTGTGCTAGCAGTTGGAGCTGGGTGCTGGCAGGTCTGTTTGGGCAGGGATGGAGGAGCAGGGCAGATGATGTAGCGGGCAGTGAGGTGTCCCGGGATGCGTGCTGGGCATACAGCAGCATTTGCTGATGTGCTGGATGTCCCAGCAGCAGAGGGAACCCTACCCGTCCTGGGCTGCCCCACCAATGCTGCTGGTCTTCAAATGCCCCAAAATGCAGCATGTTCCTGCTCACGTTGTCTTTGTCGATGTCCTCAAACTGTAGGAAAAACTGAAAAAGCATCATAAAAACCTCTGGACTCCTTGATGAGCAGAGCTGCCCACTGACCTCTGGATCCTTCCAGCGCAGGCTGAGCCCCGAGCCTTGCCTGGGAGCCTGCCTGGGAGAAGAGGGCTGGCAGACGTGTGGGGTGGCAGAGCATCACCCGTGCTTTGCACCCCTGTAGGACAGGCTCTCTGAAGGCCCAGCGTGCAGCAGGGGTAAGACAAATGGGCAAGAGGAACCGGCAGTGTTGAGGAGGAAAAATGGTGAAGGGACGCTGGGGGGGCTAGGGCAAGAAGCTGCATTTGCTTTCATTTTAGACTCATTGCATTGCTGCTTTGTGGCACTGAGCCCAACCCTCTCCTGCCTTTTATTTCAGTCTTTCTGCTGGTTCTGATTTTCTGCCCCAGGACCCGGCAGGCTGAGGCTTTCTCAGGTGTAACTAAAGGTGGAGCATAGTGCCTATAAAGTGATTTTGTATTCAGCAGAGATGCTGAGCATTTAATATGAACCTGGAACCTGCAAGCAAGAGAGCTTCTCCCCTGACGTTGTAGGTGGCAGGTTGGGAAGCCAGTACCTCACTCCATCACGTTGCTCTTCTTCTTCCTGCAAAGAAGTATGTTGGAGGATCCTTTCCCATCCCAAAAAAAAGAATAAACCCTGATGCCTCTGGACCAGCTGCTTTGTGAGGTATCGAGCAACATCCATGTGGCTATGGAGAAATCGGGAATGAAGGGGAGAAAACGCAGATAAGACAAGTACAGGTGGGGAGGCTCTTCTCTGGCAGGGAAGGAGGAACCTTGCTGCAGCAAATGCAGGATTGAATGGGTTTTGAGGAGAGCTGTGGAAGGGAATCACTGGGTCGCACGCATCAGGATGGCCTCCAGTGAGACCAGGAAAGCTCACTGGGTGGCTGTGCCTGCTCCGGCGAGCCCTGTACTGCAGGCTGCCCACCCAGTGCAGGGCGCAGGGCCCTAGGTTGGCCTTTGGTAATGGTTTTGGTTTTGTTTTTTTAAATACAGAAACTGAAAAAAGCCCTGCTTTTGCCTTAATTGAAACAAAAACAGGAGGTGAGTGCCCCAGAAACTTAACTGTGCCCAAGCTTTAAGTGGCTGTGGTTTTTGTTTCTAGCTAGCTAGAACTATCTGATGAACCATTCCTGTTGGGTTTTCTTTTCTATTTTTTCTTTTTTCAATTTTCCCTGCATGAAGGAAGACAGACATTTCTTCTGGCCAGTTTGTAACTCTGCTGTTCCCAGCTTTTGCCGTTAGCGGCCGCATTCATGCTCAGTGTGAGCGAGCCTGCTCCGAATCCACGTGCACGTGCCAGGTCTCACCGTGACCTCCAGCAAGGATATTAAATAACTTTAAAAGCCTTTCTGCAGTAGCGCGTGTGTAACACACCACGGGTTTGGCATGAGTATTGACGGATGGCTATAACGTGAGCTGCAGGATGAGTGCACGGCGGTGTGCCCGGTCAGCTGGGCTGGGTTTTCCAAGTGCCTGTGGGAGTCGGGTACCTCCAGTATGGGCATAAGGTACTACCCAGGCTTCTGCTAAGAGTTAAACATCTGTTGAGAGCTAACAAAGTGCTCAATCCCTCTTAATATTGCAGAGAGATGTACCTGTGCTAAACTCAGAAGGACAAAGCGGTAACTGATACACAGGTTTGGGTTTTATTGTTGCTCATGACAATGAACACTTCTGCTTTGTAATTTTTTCCTCATTTCTGCGTGCCTTTGGACTTGCTGCTCCTGTTCACCGTTGCTCGTGTGCTGTGCTGCCTGGGGACCAGTAACACCCAGCAAGAGAGACTGTCAGAGCCAGTCTCCCGGCGTTGTTTCAGCCGTTTGCAGTTCCAGGCAGTATGTGGTTTTAATTTGTATCGCTATCCAGACGTCTTGGCTTCTGCTGTGAGGTGTTCTGAGCTTTTTTTGAAGCTTCACAACACAATGGTTATTTCCAAAGGAAAGGTGTTGAACTAACGGGTCTGACCAGCTGCAGCAAATGCTGCAGCGCAGGATTACTTGAAACTGGAATGATGTGCCTGCTTGACTAAGTTGGCGTGTGGGTATGGAGACTAAATCCTAGGGCAGAGAGGAAGATGAAGTTCAAGATCTGCTGTAGTTGGAAAATGGGAGATATGTGGTCTCTTCAATATTCTGCTATTAAATGGGGGTAACAAAGCGGTACTCTTCACTGGAAGAGTTTTACCTTGTCGCAAGCACAGATCTTGTGGAGAAAGGGGTTTCGCAGCTTTTGCTGATTCAGGAAAGTGATATTCTAGCTGGTATTCTATTATCTAATATTCTGTTGTCCTTACAAGAAGACTTTGTTTGCTGCAGCCTTGCGCGGTCTTTAAGTGGCAGTACCAAACTACCAGTATAATGCAATGAGGATTAAAGATGCGTAAATCCTGTCTAAACCTTTGAGTCCAGTATTGCCAGCAACCGAGGGAGTATTGACTCTTACTTCTAACACTTGGTTGTGGTTTTTGCATTGGCCTTATTCTGGTGAGGACACGCATAATGTTAGTAGGCATGGTGGTGTTGGGTTAGTGGTTGGACTAGATGATCTCAGAGGTCTTTTCCAACCTTGCTGGTTCTATGGTTCTATGAATGTTAGTCATTACTTGTGGTTGGCAGTGAAGTAGGCTCAGAGGGAAGCTGCTTGTTGGTTTGTTGGTAGTGCTGCTCGTACCATGCTTCTGCTCCATCTCTCTGTTTTGATCGGCATGCCTTGCTGGCGCGGGGCCGGGGAGCCCACCTCTGCGGGTAGAGTGTGGCACGGGGAGGTCTCCGTCCTGCCCAAGGCCAGGTACGCCCTTGGGGGCAGCTCGCTCTGCTGTCTGGGTTGGCTCTCGCCCTCAGAGATGCCAGCTCCTGCTGTCATTGGCGTCTCGTTACAAAGCAGCGTATCTACGTGTTATCAGATGAACGGGAGAACATTTCTGATGAAGATAGAAAGACAAAGTCCGTAGATAAGATTCTCTTGAATTATGAGGCCTCTCTGAAAATAGCTGTTTCTTAAAAGGTTTTCAGCCACCATTCTTGCGCGATACAAGACCGAGCCCTTGTGCATCAGGCCAGCAGCAGATGTCAATTGACGGACACGCTGAATTACAGTCGGTTCGTGTGCCAGGAGAACGGGCCAAGTTTGTAATTGTGAATGAGGTTCCTGTGCAACTGTGATTCTTCTGTCTGCTCACAAATTGGGTGTTGACGCCGTTATATTTTACTGAATGTGTTTGCCTGGAGGTATTGTTTAAGGAGTAGGTTTGTGTGACTGAATTCCAACCTGTTGGATGTTTGCAAGCAGTTCGCTGTGGTTATTTATTGGTTTTCGTGTGACTGGTGTGCAGCTGAATAAACGAGTGCTCGTTCCTTCAAGTGTTTGCAAGAAGCAGCTGGGAGCCAGCTTGAGTGAGCAGCCTCAAGCATCGCTCTGCATCCTGACAGTTGTCCTGAACTACATCAGGAGAGGTGAAAGCAAAGCCGCTTCCTGGAAAGGAGAGAGAAAAAAATAGTTGTGTCGTTAATAAGTCTTGTTGGCAATTTTATATGCTTTTTTTTTTTTTTTAAACTTTATTTTAAAGCTCCTGACGCAGCTTGCCACTTCTGTAGCCCTTGCTGGCCTCTCCTGGGGATGCCTGCTGCGGTCAGAGGTGTGCTGCTGTCGGGCACCCCGGGCCGGATCGCGGCCATCCCGCCTGCCAGCCCGGGGCGTTGGGGTCAGCACTGACAGCCATGGCAGGTCCGACCTGGTGCACAGCAGCGGTTGTGTACCACTCCTGGCAGCAGTGACGGCGTGTGCTGGCCCCATGAAGCTCCTCTTAATGGAAATGCAATTTATTCCTGCAAAAATGCACGTTAAAGTCGCTCAGTAATAATGAGACCATCACATCATGCGTATGCCCGTCCTGGTCTCGCTTACCAAATATTTGACCATCCTACCCAAGAGGTCCCGTCTTCCTGGCAGTTGCCGACATCCGCGTCTGGCTGACGCAGCTCTGATCCCTTTGCTCGGGAATGACTGTCCTCCTGGCCTCGGGAGCTGGGTCTGGTTAAAAGCCACCCGTGCCGGCCCTTCCCCAATTCCTGGGACAGGGGCACGTCTTAATTCCCTGTAGCCCTCTGGCGCGTGTTAGCCCTGGCAGGGGCTCCGTGGCCCTTCAGCTCGTGACGCAGAAGCACGTCGTGGCCTTGCAGTGGCTTTCTGATGTGCTCTCTCTCGAAGCCGGAAGGATGCACCCTGCGAGAGGGACCGGGGCAGCACCACCCTCATTGTTTTGGCCACCACACACACAAAGCACTTGAAGTCATCACTTGCAGATCATTATCCTGCAGTTCTATCACGTCCCGTAACCACCACCTTCCTCTTCCGATAGCGATTGCGAGCAAAATGCAAGGTCTGATGGTAAAGGGCTGTGAATTCCCAATCAGAGGGGATCTGAGGGTTTAAAGACAAATAGCTTTTATGCTTCTGCGTATGGCACGTGGCTCTGGACCAGCATGGGACTCAGAGGGCAGTGGCCTCCCCAGCTGGGCAGCATTTTGGTGTTGATTTAAGCCTTTCCGTAAGGCATGAGGTGTTTGCAATGATGCTCTTAATTTAGCAAACCTTTAGAGTGAGTGCTGCCCTGTGATCCGTATTAGTATAACTTCATACCCTCGGGCAAGCAGGTCAGCATCCACACCAGGGGGTTTTAGTGGATGTCGGGCATCCGTGCCTCAACAGAGATGAATGAAACGACGCAAAAGCTGCTGTGAGGGGAAGCCAAACGCCGGCAAGCGCGGCGCGCTCCTCCCCGGGGCTGCGTTTCAGGTGAGCTCGTGGCACAGCTGGCCGGCGGGGACACGGTCGGCACTGGATGAGATGAGATGAGCAGGGTTCTGTCTTGGCTAGCAAAGACTACAAAGAGCAGATGTATTACTTATTTATGCAGCCCGGATCCTGGTGTGATGGAGTGCTGCACAAAAGCTAAAATGACAGTAATTAGAATGGATCCGCACTCAGTGACCCAGAGAAAAGTGCAAACACGGGAAGATAATCATGAGCGAAAGAGGCAACACAAAACAGAAAATGGTGACGGTTACAATTTGAGTGAGAAAACGAGCTCCTAGAGCAAAGTAGCTCCTGGAAATCCCATTAATGCTGACAAATATCCAGCTCCAGGATTCGGGAAGTATCACAGCGAACATCTGGTCAAGTAAATAACGAGGGCGAATCCAGTTGCTGTTTGGAAATGCGGGCTGCTCCTCTGTTGAAGGTGAGTCTGTTAATACAGGCTGCCTGTTAAAATCGCTCGCTATCGTTACGGTGCTAACGATTACAATGTTCTCTGTGGTCGGGGATTACTGAACACCTGGCACCCCGGCATTAACTGCAGCGTGGCACCACAACCGCTCCTGCAACAGCAGCTCTAAGGATCGCCCACATTCTTGGCTTTAAGGATGATAGGTTACCAAAGAGTTGTTTTGTTTGAGCCCTCTAAAATGGGCGAGATTCCAGTAAATTCAAGTCTGGATTCTCTTCTAATTTGCTCGCTGCTCCATCCGGCTGTTTCTGGTTGCGCTTTAAATCCGAATGAATTTTGGTCCTCTGATGTTTCTTGAAACTGTTTCGGTTTTGGTTTGGTTTTAACAAGCAGGCCCAGCTCATGAGCTGAAAAAAGACCTCAAAGCCCCTATCTGAAGGCAGCTTTGATTGCTCTTAGTGGAGTGGAGGCACCGATTCAACATCTCCGTTTTGTAGTCATCTGGCACAAATAATTTGTAGCCATAAAAATAACCTTGAGAAGGAGCCTTCCTCTTCCAGGAGAGCTGGGAGGGTCGGGCTGGCTTCGGACTCGCAGTCCTGTTCACTCTATGGGGTCTTCCAGTTGGCTTTGACTTTTGTGAAGATAACTGGAGGAGGATCGGAGACCCGACTCCTCCGGCGACACGTGGAAGCGTGCATGTGGTTGGAAGAGAGGCTTGCCTCTCTCATGCCTGGTGATATACTATAGTGCAAGCTATAAAGGATAGAGCTTGGCACTGTCACGACTGCTTTGGTAAAGGAAAAATAATGTTGTTGCCTTTCAGCCAGAGAACAAAGCTGTGTCATGAGTCCAAAGGCATTGCCTGGCTGTAGCTGGACAGGGAGAAGATGGCAGGCTGCTCCGTGTGCGTAGGGGATAGCAGTTATTCAGGGCTGGGTTGGATGCTTCTCCAGGGCTTTATTCATGTGTGAGGCCCATTCATGTGTAAAGGGAAACGGCGTTGCGCTGGAAGTGCTGTGCACAAGTCAAATGCCCTTTGCCTCTGCTCGCTGGAGCCATCTTCTGAGGGGGAGCTCAGGTGGTCCTGCTCTCACCGGCACTTGGAAAAGCAGCAGCTTTTGTCCTTAAACTGTTTGCCGTTCCTGCAGGGGTGGGGGTATGCCTCAGCTCGGGAAGCGAGAGGAACGTTTCGAGCCATGGTGGACACTTCTCCCAGCAGTTAGCTTGGGCTTGACATGGCTGCAGTGAGACAAAGCAGGACCAGGAGGCGGGCTTGGGCCAGGCACCAAAAGCAACACCATCTGTTTGAAAAGGACCATGGTGGAAATAAATAGATGCAGATCCGGTGTGCTCCAGGAAACCATGAGTGCTCCTGGGGATTTCCTGGGGATTTGAGGACAGATTTAAGTTCAGGGGTTAGTCTGGTGGTCTTTTGACCGCAGGAGGTGAAGTGAACGGTGCAGCCCTGTGACCCCTAATGAATGGGGGTGGCAGCAGCTCCGTGGTGAATCTTGTCTCATGCTGGATACGAGCCCCACGGTGCCAGAATTAACGATGGAGAAAACTAAGCAGGATCTCCCCCTCTGGAGATGTCGCACATCTTGTAGCGCGTCTCTGCATCTGCTGAGAACCAGGGCCCTGCAGGCTGTGGTGGCCATCCCTGGTAGCCCCAGAGTCTCTGGCGTGGTGACACACCATGGGATTCTCTTGGAGAGCTCTGGGGTAGCCCGGCTTGGCCATCTTGGCCATGATGAGTGACCCAACAGCAACGGTCATGAGGCTCAACAAACCAGGATGAGAAATTGCCTTTGAAATATCTGAGCGTGGGGGGCTGTAACCTCTTATCCAAAAGCCCACAGCGTGCGTACATGTGTTAAGAGAGAGAGATGGTGGGCAGAAGAGGGTATAAGCCGCGAGAGAAGGAACCCAGGGCAACAGCAAAGGCTCTTGCCTGGGCTGGGGGCGTTTGGCTGGAGCATGGTGTGCAGAAACCAGCGCAGAGTGAGCAAGGTGTGATCGCTTTGATCCCCGGAGCAGCGTGGGCTGCGTTTTCAGGACCTGATGCCGTCCCTGTGCAAGCAGAGCATGCCTGCTGTTCTCCACAGGGATTTTTGCCTGCAACAAGACTCCAGGATTCCTCTCGTGGCTCTAGTTGCTCACCTAAGGCAGCGGGTGCAGGATGACCAGCCTGCAGGAAGGGATTGCTGGAAGAGATCCGACTTCTTTTCTAATGTTTTAAATTGTAGTAGGAATACATATATATATATATATATTTTTTTTTTTTTAATTTAAAGTGTGTTAAATGTTTCAGAAGTGCCAGGGCTGGGGTGGGACCCAGCACATGCAGAGAACAAAGCATGTCAGCGAGTCCCTTGTCTCCAGGCTGGCTGACAACCCTCTGTTCTGGCTAATTTTTGGTGCCATCAATCACAAGTACCTAGACAGCGGCCTCGTGGTGCCCTGTGTGCACTGTGGAGCTCATTGAGTGACCTATTAGTGCTTTCAGTTAATTCTGGTGACATATTTATAGCACGGAGATCTACAGCACCGATTTCCTACAGGACACATCACGGTTTGACATCAGATTAAGTTATAGAGTACCCTTTCCTGGCTGGATCAATGGGTAGAGTCAAACAGAGCCTCGTCTACATGCAGATGAGGAATATTAGATTTAAATTGGCAAATGTCAGTAATGGCTGTTTTTCCCGCCAAGGGAAGAATAGGCAGGGAAAAATTTCCATCATTAATAATTGAAGTTTGTAGAGAGAAAAAAAAAACCGAACGTATCATATACCACTCCTGCAGATAACAGGGCCCTGCTTTTGCTGATAATTCTGTCTGGCAGACAAGTGCTAAAAAATTATGATGATTATCACTGGGTTTCTGAATCTGTTATGCATCTTCTGCAGTCGTGGAATATTTGAACAAATGCCCTTTTGTAGCAGAGCTGAAAATACTATTGGTGGCACAAAAATGCCCATAGAAAAATATGGACAAAATAGTTGGAAAGGAGAGTTGGTATCATCTGCCAAAATGAGGAGGATAACAAATTCCGGGGTGGATTTTGTGAAGTAGGGTGGTGTTGTGGTTTAACCCTGATTGGCAACCAAGTACCACACAGCCGCTCGCTCACCCTCCCCCTACCCCAGTGGAATGGGGGAGAGAACCAGGGAGGGAAAAAAAAAACCAACCAAACCCTAAAACCCCTGGGCTGAGATAAAGGCAGTTTAATAGGACAGCAGAGACAGAGAAAATAATAATAATAATAATGATAAAAGAATATACAAAACAAGTGATGCCCAATCCAGTTGCTCACCACCCAATGCCCATCCTGCCCCCAAGCAGCGATCACTCCCTCCCCTGGCCAACTCCCCCAGTCTCTATACTGAGCTTGCCATCAGGTGGTACGGAATAGCCCTGAGGCTAATTGGGATCAGCTGTCCTGCCTGCATTCCCTCCCAGCTCCTTGTGCCCCTGGCAGAGCATGGGAAGCTGGAAAGTCCTTGGCTGGTGTAAACAGCCGGAACCAGGACAGGTGGCACGGTGGGTGCTGGGGATGCAGGAGGGCACCAGCGAGCTCTCCTTCGCCAGCCCGGCAGGAGCGTGGCTTGGGCGCACGGGGCGTCGTGGCAGCGCGGCTCCGAGAGGCTGCGGGTACCCAGCGGGTAGGAAGACCGACAGAGGCAGTTAGAAAGGAGCTTTTTAAAGCTATTTGCAATGCGACGCGTGAAATGCAAAAGCTGTGTTTCTACAGGCTCGAGAAAGAGTTTTCCATTCTTTTTTTTTTTTTTTTTTTTAGGGAAGGGTCCCAGNCAAGCAGAGCATGCCTGCTGTTCTCCACAGGGATTTTTGCCTGCAACAAGACTCCAGGATTCCTCTCGTGGCTCTAGTTGCTCACCTAAGGCAGCGGGTGCAGGATGACCAGCCTGCAGGAAGGGATTGCTGGAAGAGATCCGACTTCTTTTCTAATGTTTTAAATTGTAGTAGGAATACATATATATATATATTTTTTTTTTTTAATTTAAAGTGTGTTAAATGTTTCAGAAGTGCCAGGGCTGGGGTGGGACCCAGCACATGCAGAGAACAAAGCATGTCAGCGAGTCCCTTGTCTCCAGGCTGGCTGACAACCCTCTGTTCTGGCTAATTTTTGGTGCCATCAATCACAAGTACCTAGACAGCGGCCTCGTGGTGCCCTGTGTGCACTGTGGAGCTCATTGAGTGACCTATTAGTGCTTTCAGTTAATTCTGGTGACATATTTATAGCACGGAGATCTACAGCACCGATTTCCTACAGGACACATCACGGTTTGACATCAGATTAAGTTATAGAGTACCCTTTCCTGGCTGGATCAATGGGTAGAGTCAAACAGAGCCTCGTCTACATGCAGATGAGGAATATTAGATTTAAATTGGCAAATGTCAGTAATGGCTGTTTTTCCCGCCAAGGGAAGAATAGGCAGGGAAAAATTTCCATCATTAATAATTGAAGTTTGTAGAGAGAAAAAAAAAACCGAACATATCATATACCACTCCTGCAGATAACAGGGCCCTGCTTTTGCTGATAATTCTGTCTGGCAGACAAGTGCTAAAAAATTATGATGATTATCACTGGGTTTCTGAATCTGTTATGCATCTTCTGCAGTTGTGGAATATTTGAACAAATGCCCTTTTGTAGCAGAGCTGAAAATACTATTGGTGGCACAAAAATGCCCATAGAAAAATATGGACAAAATAGTTGGAAAGGAGAGTTGGTATCATCTGCCAAAATGAGGAGGATAACAAATTCCGGGGTGGATTTTGTGAAGNGGCTCCGAGAGGCTGCGGGTACCCAGCGGGTAGGAAGACCGACAGAGGCAGTTAGAAAGGAGCTTTTTAAAGCTATTTGCAATGCGACGCGTGAAATGCAAAAGCTGTGTTTCTACAGGCTCGAGAAAGAGTTTTCCATTCTTTTTTTTTTTTATATTTTCAGGGAAGGCTCCCAGCGGTAGCACTTGGGTTTACATGCGCGAGCCATGCCTGCTGGGCTTGCAGGCAGGGGACAGCTTTCCCGTCATACATCCGTAAAACATTTTGGTCGCTTTTCGTTGCTGCCACTCTTTAAGCTGCCGACAATTTCTCCAGGCTGCAAAGCACTAGAGGTCGTGGCGCTCTGCAGCGAAGTTCTGCGCTCGCTCGGCATCCAGGAGCCTTAATCCCAGCAAGCGTTCAAATAACAACAGCTCATGTAAATCAGGCAGGAAATAATACATGAAAAGAAGTGAGCATGAATTTCTAATTAACTAAATTTGCAACTGGTGCACACAAGTTAAAGGGCATGTGATTTATCACCTGTCAGTAAAAATATCGGTTATAGCTAGTGCGTTCAGTACTGTGGTGTGTGCACAGCTCGGCTGTGGAGTTAAAGGGCATCTGATTTATCACCTGACACCAGCCATATTGGTTAGAGCCATCACGGCTGGGGTGGCAGAGGCACCACGTTCCCGTTTTTCACCAGATAGCTATTTGCTTGGTTATTCCTCCAGCAGAGTGATGTGTGAAGGACTTTGTTTCCATAAATACATAAATAAAGGCAAGTTGCAGCACAAGCTGCTTTTCCCCAGTTGAAAGGGAGGTCTGGAGCACAGGAGAGCAGCCCGTTTGGCCAGCGCAAGGTGAGGCACAATGAGCCTGGTGGTTTCTCAGATATGTTGGTGGGTGAGAGCCCTTCCGGGCTTCATGTCTGATGTTGGCCAAAAATGCCACCACCAGCCTCCCTTTTCATGTTGGCAGTTCACAGCCTTTGCCTGAGCGTTTGGTTTGCCGTAGTGTTGAGGCCCTAATAGGGCTCGGTGATAGTTAATCCGATCCCCAACTGGTCATGGATGCACAGTTGGCTTAACTCCTCGTCTTTGTGCCTGGAGGTTTAAGTGGGTATGCTGAGACCAGACTTTAGGAAACCCCTTGAATTCCAGGCCCTTTCCTAGATATTAGGAACTTTAGTTGTGCTCAAGCTTTTAGTACTTATGAAAACTAGATCCTTCTTATTGCTAGCAAAAAGGTGAGCAACCTTGCACAAGCTGTACATTGTCCTGTAGATAAAACTGGCCCATTCCCGGTTGGATACCAATGTCATTGGTTTTTATGCAGAAAGTTCAGTGCGGTCTAAGCATGACCAAATCAGCCCAGTTGTCTCCACATGTGAGATGCCGGTTTCCAGGGGGGCCATGTAGAAACCTGTGGGAGCTGAGTTGTTCGTCGTACATGGAAAGATTGGCCAAACTGAATGCCACCCTTTGGTATCAGTAGATACTGGTGGCTGTCACCCCATATTTTTCTGTCCATGTTCTCCTCTTTTGTGACATGGTAGACTCAAGGAAGGTTTTGGGTTTTACGCGCTTCTGTTGAGTCTTAGATGCTCTGTGAGAAGAAGCAGCTGTTGCTAAAAGCGGAGTAGATGAGTTTCTGCTCTTCCTTGTCAGCCCACGCTGAAGCGTGGGAGCTGTGCTGCTGAAGAGGGCTAGCTGTGAAACGCTTCTTCCTAGCTCCTTGTGACCTTGAACGGTCACAGGACCCTTTGGATAACCCGTCACCTTCCTGGGTTTGGTATGATCTGCCACAACTTCTCCATCAGGTTTAATGGTTAGTGCTGTAAAAGCGCAGCTGGAGGGGTGTGAGAAACGGTGCTGAAACAGTTCATACAGTTTGGGTCCACCAGAATGTAAACCTGTTGTGTCTGGATCATTTTAACCTTGGCTTGCCATTAAATAGATAAAATTAAATTAAAGATAGACTGGGGTGGGGAATTTTTCTGTGTGTGTATATGTGATATGAGAGTTTTTGGAGTATCTAGTGTAAAATATTGACAACTTTACTAGAAATGTTTGTGCGTGTAGTTGTTGCTCTTGGCTACATCAACAAGATGATCAGTAAGAAAGCTCTATGGACCACAAAAACCTCATTACATAATGTCTGGAAATGCAAGACATATTTGAGTTCAAGTAAGAGATACAGTAAATCATGAGGCTCTTGAGGATGGAGGAAACTCTTTTAAGTGGGCTTTAATTACCAAGCTCGAAAAATCTCCTAACCCAATGCTGAGTAGAAATCAGTGCTGACTGGAAGGGTTGAGTGCTGAAGCTGATGTTTTCAGCTGAATCAGTTCCTGGATGAGGCCTCCAAAAAGCCCTCGGATGATGAGCAGAAGCTCAGGGTGGTGGGAAGCCATGTTCCTCACCTCGCTGCTCCCCATCCTGCGGCCGCAAGTGAGTTAGAGCAGCACCGAAAGGTCCCACGAGCGGCAGGGAGTGAAGCCCTGCCTCCAGCTCGTCGCCCTGCTCTTCTCCTGGGCTCTCCAGTGCAGTCTCGTCCTGCTCGTTCCACTTTTGTCATACGTGCATCTGATTATTAGGTTTGGTCCTTGTGCTCTCCAGGACCCATATGTCAAGATTTAGTTACTATAAGGGTGGGGGGTAAGTTTTTAGTCTTCCTCTTCCTTTGTGCTCCTCTCCCAAGTGTTTTGCAAATTTGGACAATTATCAGGGCGACCAAAGTGCCCCACTAGCAAGGGAAATAATCCATCAGCTTTGTATCTTTTCTGCATAAAAATAAAAGTCCTGTGGGGCCTTTCACATTAGCCAGGGTCTCAGAGAGGTTGAAGGAATGAAAAATGGGCAATGCGATAGCATTTTGCTACTTCCTCAGCTGAAGGATGGAAGGAATCAAGGTAACACGTTTATTTGACAGGGAATACTTTGTGTACTTGTGTAATCTGTTGATCTGAAAATTAAATCACTTTCTTCTTCATCTTCTGTGCCATTGATCTTGGAGTCATTAGTGAAAGTACAAGCCGTCACGGTGACATGTCCCCCTGCCTCGCACAACCCGCACGGAGGAGAACACGCATCAGCAGATGCTTTTATTCGCATGAGTCATGGGTTGCGTTTGCCGACTGTAAGGGGGAAAAAAGAGAGGAGCTGCAAAACTCCTAGAAATGTCAGGGGTTTTTTTTTCCCCTAATGGTTACCTTTTGCCTGTTTTTTTTGCAGCTGGCTGCCATGCAGCGGAGGGGTCTGCTCTGCTGCCCGCGAGGCGGGTGCTGCGGCTCCGTGCAGCTGGGTACCCGTGGCTGTGAAGAGCTGGGGGAGCGGGGCTGGAGCGGGGCTGGAGCGGGGCTGGAGCAGGGCTGGAGGCTGCTGGAGCAGGGCTGGAGGCTGCCAGAGCAGCCCCTGCCCGGCCCCTGGGCTTGGGCAGCAGGAGGGGGGCAGAGCGGAACCGGGGGCTCAGCGTTCGGGTGCGTTCACGTATGTGGTCACGTACTGGGGTAGGGGGTCATCTGTGTACGTGTGGACATAAATCTGTAAGTATGTATTAATAAGTGTGTGTGTACATGCGTGCATGTATAACTTCCACAATATTTTAGCTCTGGTCAGCCTCACTTACTGTGTTTTCTAGCTGCAGAAACACGATACGTTTGTGCTTTAGAGATGCAGAGAAAAATGAAAATTTGAGAAAGTCCACTGGAAAACTTGAGCAATGATTTATTTAGACATTTGCTCTGTAAACAGAATTCAAGGCAACCACATATTTTTAGGCAGAAGCAAGATTTTTTTTCTTCCCCCCCTCCATCCACCAGCTACCTCTGCATTTGCTGACACCCCTTCTGAGCACACCTGGGGGTCGCTGCCCCATCCATACACCTGCAGGGACAGCGCTCCCGGAAAAACCCTGCGGGATGGGACAGCGCTCCCAAAAAAACCCGCGGGCAGCCCTGCGCACAGGGGCCGCGCCTGGAGCCTCCTGCGCTTCTCTCCAGGCAGATCCCTCCATCGCCGCAGAGAAAGCATGAGAAAAGTAAGATGTAATGCTGGATGAGAAGCTACCCGTTGAGAGGGACATGGTTTTTGGAGAAAGCATCCCAGCCTTGCCATCCGTTGTGGCAGGAGTGGCCGTGGGCACCGTGCCACCACCCCCTGCAGGGACTGGCACCCTCTCCCAGCATGTCTGCTCTCAGCTTTCCAGAGAGGAGCTTTTGTGCTGCTGAAGCTGTTATTTAAAACCCTCTTCTGCTGGTTTATTCCAGCTGTGAGTGGTCCCTTAGAAGCCCCAGCCTGCTATTTGCCCGCAAGTACTTTTGGGATAAAGGCAGCACGAGACCTGAGCGTGGCCAAGCAGTGATGTGCCGTAGAGGGGGGTGGATAAAAGGAAGGTGAATACTGAAAACGTTGGACAAAATAACACAGCACATGGTATTTAGGATCGAATCTTCCAGCTGCCTTTCCGTTGTTTTATTGCATTGAATCGCTGTGCCGCGGGAATGGGCACAGTACCGAAAAGCACGGGCTCGCTCCCAGCTGTGCCTGCAGCGCTGCTTCCCCTACACCATCACCCTCCTCCCGAACGCCCGGCTGGTTTTCCCTCTGTCCAGGCCAGGTGCCGGTGCCAAAAAACCAGCCCGGTGCTCCTGCGGGCGCAGGGCATTGCCCCGGGCAGCGGGGCAGGCAGCGAGCGCACCCTGCGCTGCCGGCATGGGGCTTGGGGTCTCCCACGGCTGGCAGGAATAGGGAGAAGGGCAGATGAAAGAAACAATAATATTTTTACACTTACTGTAACTCAGATTCAGTTTCATATTTCATTAATTATTGTTTTGTCATGTTAGGAGCCTGGGGAGGAAAATATTAATCACAGGTTTTGCTCAGTGCTATTTCAGTAAGTAAATTAATTTCAGACGGGAAACTTGTTTGTGTGGATATTTGGCTCCTTCCCGCTGTCAGCAGGCGAGCTCGCCGTGCTTCCCGATACCCTGCCGAGCTTCGGGCCGTCCCCCGCCCGCCGGGCTTTTTTGGCACGTTTTGGTTGCAGCATTTGCCTTCACTGCAGCGAGCAGAGCCTGCCTTGGGTTTTCTTTTTGCTTGTTTTTGTTTTCTTTTTGTTCTTTAGGAAGTTCTGGCAAAAGCCAAGGCAAAGAGATGCCTTTGGTGCCTGGGGCAGAAGGCGGTGGAGGTGGTAGTGGCCACGGGATGCTGCAAAGATCCAAACTGGCCCGTGCAAAACTCTTCTGGCCTGTGCTGCAGCTGTGCGAGAGGAATCAAACAGCAGGCAGGAGAGAGCATGGACCCATTGCTCCTATCCCTCTCTCCATCCTCTCCATCCCAAATCGCTGCTTTCCGGTGACCCGGCTGTATCCCACGGCCCTCCCCAGGCACAGGGCTGCACCAGGGCCATTTCTTTCTGTGCACCATCATCTTCATTTGCCAGCTCTTGGCACTGGGGAAATTCCAATGACATGTTTGGATCTTTTTTTTTTTTTCTTTTTTTTTTTTTTAAATTTTAGTAAATCAAAGCCAGTGTTTCTTTGACAAGGAAGAGAGCCCCCATGCAGTATGCTCTCCCCCACCAGGAATTATTCCCTCCCTGTCTTAAAAGCAAGTAAGGAGCTGTGTTGGTTGTGTATGGACCAGAGCAGTTACATCTCAGCTACACAAAGCAAACCTCCCAGGTGCTTATTTTGGGAGAGGGCTTTGCATCCTTTCTCACTTCTGGAGCCTGTGACCCCAGACAAGAATAAATACCGTCTAACTGTTCCTGCTCTGGGTTATTTCTGGCAGCATCACCAAGTAACTGAATTTCAGAGGGCTGTGAGTGTGTGTGTATGTGTATATAAAACAGTAGATCTCAGTAAGATAATCAATTATATGCAAGAGGAAACCAGAACTTTTTCCATTGGTTTTATCAGATATTGTGGTCAGTCAAGGCAATTCAAAGCAACTCAGAACCCTATTACATTCATTCTTGCTATAATCACTCCATCTCTGTTTACCATATTCAGTTAAAGTGGCTTGTTTGCTACATCCGCTCTGCTGCCAAAATAACCTCATTTACTCTTGCAAACGGCTTCTGTTGCTGCTGCTGTAGTGTTCCTGCATTGCAAATATATTCTTGGCCACAGCACTGAGGTTTGGATATATTGTTCTTTGAATCCTGCCGTGGAGTTGATTGGTTGGCATTCTCATTCACTTTCAAATACCGTTTGAATGACAGGAGGGTTTGGGTTTTGGATTTTTTTGGGTTTTCTGTTGTTTGGTTTTGGTTTTTTTTTTGGAAACATGGGCTGCAGTCTCTGAGCTTGGGGCTGCTTCGTTGGGGTGTCGGTGCTTTGTTGTTTTTTTTTTTTTTTGTGGTTGCCGTTGTTTTTGTTGTTATTGCAAATTTCATCTTCAAACAGAAGAGTCTGTTAGAAATGCTCAAGTCACTGCTTAATGGAAAGCTGGACCCAAAGAGTTGGCAGGAGTCTGCTACGACTGCAGCGGCGTATGCAAAGGACGGGTTTGCCTGCGTAGCATGCAGCCATTAGTAACCAGCCGGCAGTGAGCAGCTTCGGCTCTGTGGAGCTGTGTTGTTCAGCTCGTTTCCTCCTGCCCCTTGTTTTTGCTGTTATCACGTGCGTGAAGCCCTGCTGCGATGGCTCGGTTTGATGCAAGGTATTGGGGTGACCCTGGAAGAGCCGTCCCGCTTGGGGAAAAGGGGAGATGGGGAAGGAGACCCGGCCAGAATGGCCAAAAACCTGTTTTTTTTGCCTGGCACGCTCTCTCTTTGCTATGGCTCAGGCCTTGCTCCTCACCCTGGTGGGTTGCATGAGCCTGGCCGTGCATCTCCCAGCCCTGCAGCCGTCAGTGCTGATGCCGAATGCGTCCAAGGAGGGAGCAGCAGTTAAGGGCCCTCTCCCTTGGTCCCTTGACCTTGGTGTTAGCGGCGTGCGAAGGTCTGTCCTGTCCCACAGCCTGGGGCAGCAGTGGAACTGGTGTTTTGGCAAACAAACTGGGTTTTGGCAAACCCAGCTTTGGCAGGGTTGTGACCTGTGCCATCCCTTTGAAGAAGAACGTTTCTGCTGCTGGTTACTTCATCGGTGAGGGATGATGCTGAGACCAAGAATGATGCAGTACAGCCAGCTTTTCTGGTCATCTTTTGCGCGCTGTTGGTGCAACCACGATTGCCTTGTCCTGTCTCCAAAAGCCATGCTGACGTGCAGGAGGTCGGTCCCTGAGGACCGCGTGCTGCTCCGTTGTCTGTCACGGCGCCTGGGATGGGGGGAGCAGCTGGTGCGGAGCACGGGAGGGCTGGACCTCGCAGTGGGATTTCATGTCTCCTTGCTGGGGGCCTGGATTTGCCCCTCTCCCTCCCTCCCAGCCAGGCTTTGCCCTCCCTGGTTCAGGCAGCTGAGGTGCACCATCGCTTGATGGAAAGGAAGAGCTTTGTCTCCTTGAAGCTCAGGAAACAGCTGTGGAAACAAAGCCCCCAAAACAACCCAAAGCAGGGACGGGTTTGTAGTGCTTACGAGTTTCTCATGCTTCTTGGCTCAGAATGTGATTTTCGTGCCCTGAGATGAACTGTCTTGAAAACACTACGGGGTTTTTTTGGTTGTTTAGGTGCGGGGAGCGAAACTTCTCATAGGTATAAATCTAAAGCCAGAGGTGAATTTGTCCCCTTTTGTTTTCCTATAAGTATTATCTTCTGCTTTGAGATATGTAAGTATTTTTTTTTAGCCTGGCATGCTGTGAAATTCTGCTTTCAGTGATCAAAGCCTTGAATTGTTTCACTATGAATTGTGCCTCTGACCCAGCCCCAAGTGGGAGCTGCATCTGCATTACAAAACTTGTTATTTGGAGATATGAAACTGAAATGGCAGGACACGTTTTGTTTGCAGAGGGTTTCTCCTTCCAGCGGGCGCGCGTGCTTCGCTCCTCGCAGGAGCATCGCGAAATGTCTCATCGCTGTGCCAGAGATGAGCGCGATTATCCGCATCTTACGCGTGGGGAAACCGATAGCTTCTAAATGAGCCTGTTTCGGGTGAGATTAGAGCAGTTTTTTACCTCCGCACTGGGGGTCCCAGCCAGCGTCCCCCGCCGCGCTATCGCGGGGGAGCACGAGAACAGCCCCTGTGCCGGGGACTCGCAACCCTGCGTCGAGCAATTTGCCGTAATTAATGGTTTTGTGTGTCGTCATCAGGTCTCTTCCACCTCCTTTTTTGACAAAACAGGATCTTTTTCCATTTTTCTTCCATGAAATATCTCCATGTGTCAAATGTCCTGTCTTGCCCCAGGGCCTTGCTTTCCCATCTTTCTACCCGTGTTTTCCCATCCCTCTCCTCTGAGGTGGTGGTGAGCGGAGCTGAATTCAGCACCTGAAGCAAGTGTGTGCTGACAGTTCGGATAACAACATTACAGTATTTTCTCTATTATTTTCTGACCTGTTATTTTTGCACTCTATCATTTTGATATTGCTGTGCTTTCAGGAGAGGTTTGCATAGGGCAGTTGACATGATAGTTGGTCTCATCGGTTAATGTTCACTTAATTTAATCCCTGCTAAAGTCTAGAAGGATTTCAAACCTCTTCTTCCTGCATGGACTGCTCTGCATGTGTCACTGTAGGGTTTCTCCTGCTCTGATGTTGCCTTCTGCTTGGTTAGGTGGCTCTGAAATTCCCAAGACTTCCTCATTTGTAATTAACCTAAATAATGTTCTTTTCATCTGCAAACTTTGTTTCACTGTGCAGCCTAGTTTCCAGGTCATTAATAAAGATATTAAGCAACAGGAGACCTGGTTAAATACTTCTGTTGGTGTGTTGTTAATTATTTCTGTCATGAAAAACGAGTCGCGTGCTTAGTCTTGTCATGGTGCTCAGCAGCCTCGGGTCTGCGTACAGCATCACCCACATCTAAACCCCAGTTCGGTTACACCAAAGCTCAGCTCGGTATGGAACTCTTCACGCAGTCGACATCAGTCTTACATTAATTTATGCTTAAGTCAGTTCTTCACGGAACAGCTGTATTTAAATGAAATTTCAGCTGAGAGCATCCACGCCAGTGGAAGTTGGTGCAAAGAAAATGCACCTTTATGGAAATGGGTTGAACCTTGAATCGAGGTAGGTTCAAAGCTTTACATCTTTCTTTGTAGAGAGTTCTGAGAAGAAACCTTGGAAAGCATCAACACGCCTGAGCAGCCGGTTCTCCCGTAACCATCGGTCGCACCGGCGAGCTGCGGGAGCAGTGCCGTTTCCCCTCTCGGGAGTGCCGTGCCATTTTGCTGTAGGATGGGGCCGTTGTGATCTCTTACACGTCCTCTGGGTCTGTTCTGTTGTCACCAGTCTTCCTCACCCTACGATAAGGCTGAAGTTGTCCCGATTTGCAGGTTTGCTTTCCAAGTCGCTCTTAGGGACAGATGTAGCATTTGCCACCCCAGAGCTCTTCTGCAGAGCAGGTGATTTTGCGGGTGATTTCGTGCCTGTGGCATTTTATAGGTTCCTTTTGGGACTGTTGGGCAGTAACGTTCATGGGTTTCAAGTTCCAGCAACTGGACGCTGCTTTACCTTTGTCAGGCAGGTGAAGGAGCCAATGTCTTAACCCTCACGTTTCTGACCGAACAAATCGGTGCTCACCTTCTCTGGGGGAAGATGGACCAACTTCGTCAACAGCTCTGCTGCCCGCTGGGTTTTACCCTGTTCTTTAGCTGTTGTTTGGGATCATCCATGAGCTGTGGAGACAGGAACCCCACTCAGTGCTTGTTGCTGGGCCTGATACAGAGATAATGCCCACTAGAAATTTTTCCTTTATTTCTCACTGGCTCAAGCCCTCCCGGGCTGTCGGGGCTGGGCATCAAGCGAAGAATAAATCAGCTGCTGTGGCCGCAGCAGCAAGTGGAGAACGCGTATCCTTGGGAATTACCCAATCCATCCTCTCTTCTGCTGTCTCATCCCTGACCATCTCTTTAGCACTTAAGAAGAAGTTAACACAAGTATCTCCTCCATCCTTTGGGAGGCAAGGGAGGAAGGTGGCTGCTGCAAACTCATTCAGTCTTTTCACGTTCCCCGTGTCTCCCACAGTCCTAGAGAGATCTTCTGCGAAAGCTTCCTCCTCCTGGCATGCCTCCTGCGTGCCCGGGTTATGCTTCTCCGTCGCTTGGCTCTCAGTCCTCCTGCTTTCCTGCTCATGGTGGATGTGTAACAGCACATACGCTTTTTTCCAGGCTGAAGTTTCCAGTATTTCATAGCCGGGCTTGGCTCTGGTATATGCCTTGGGCTGGAGATGTTGGCACTGGTTTCCCTGTTGCTTTGACGAAGTAGCTCGAGGGCTGTGCTCGGAGAGGAAAAGCTAAAAATGATCTTGCTGTGGCATAAGCTGGAGTTTAAGCTGTAGATAAAATGCTTCTGTACATCTTGTCCTGATGGGATGTTTGGGGTGGGTGGTCTGAATTCAGAGATCCTGTGCCCTGGTGCTGTGCGGGGGCTCCCCCAGGCCTTCTCCCCAACATCACTGGAGACCCTGGCTGGGAAGCCTCAGAGAAGGGCAGAGCGGCACGACTGATGCCGTCCTCTTCACTGGCTGATCGGACCATGGCTTAGCAGTGGTGGGAGAGCAGAAACTCCCCAGGAGGGAGGCAGTGAGTCTAATTTCTGAATTCAGAGGAAAATAATTAAATACCCTCGGGTATCGTGCCAGGTTGGGGCGGGGGGGCCGGGGATGGACCGTCAGGTGCAGGCAGGGGTAGGTGGGCAGCACGTCCCAGGTTGCTCTGAGACCCAAGGGAGGGAGGGAGGGAGGGAGGGGATGCAGCAAAAAGACGGTTTCCATGCTGCCTGCAGTAAGTATCTCCATGCAGACTGAAACCAGAGCCCCGGCAGCAAAGGTAAACGTGATTTGCACGTAAGGTGTTTGCTTGGGGGTTGTCTGCATTAGTACCTGCAGTGTCCTTCAGATCCGACCGTGTTGCATGCTGTTTCTGCTACGACTCGCAAAGATTTATATGTATATCTTTACACTTAATATAGCAGCACGCTATTTTTCAAGAAATACAAACTATGAGCTTTCTGCTCTTCAGGAGATTCATTGTGTTTTGTTTAAAGGAACCAAACTTGTTTTCCTTTCCAATGAGCACCCAGGTGTCCGGTCCCACATACCGCCTGGAGAAGGTGACAAGTTCTCCCGTGTTTGTAATCAGCAGCGAAAGGCGGTCTGGCGGTACATAACTGCCCTGCAGCCTCGCCGGGGCCGAGTTATCTGCCACAGTGGAGCCTGTAATTAGCAGGTAGAGAAGATGCTGCACGTGTAGCGTTCGAGGGTTGCGGAGGGACAGGTTGCAGGGCACACAAGGGAAACAAGAGATTATGGCTAGGCAGTAAAAAAATTAATTGTTTTCGTCTCTCCAGGATGCTTAATTCTTTATAATACAGACTCAAATAATAAAGAAGCCCTTCACGGATGTGACGGAGTTTAACCGAAGCGGAGTCTGCAGCTGTGGTACCACGTAGCACGTGGCACTAGTGTAATTCCTGCTGCTCCCTGGGGGTTCCGAACAAGGAGGGTTCTTTCTCTTAACAGTTATGAAAAATTTGAAAGTGGGAAAAAAAAATAGTCTCTTTTATAGAGCTGCGGCTGAAATATAAATGAAACATATCCACTGGAGGGCCTGAAATTTTGGTGTGGCTTCCAGAACTGGGATGCAGAGTGTTTAGTGGAAATCACTTTCCCTCACTAAATGGTTTTGGAGAAAGCGTGAGAGAATAATCGTGTTAGCTAGTAAATGTGGTTTTTTAGGTGTCTGACTTAGGCACTACGAGGACCTGAGCAGAGGGTCCCAGTCTCTGGAAACATGCGGTTCAGAAAGATCTCACGAGACATCAAAGCTGAACTTGAGTATCATCTCAGTAAAACCCTGGGTCTGGACGTGCAACGTCTTGATCTGTTCTAACAGCGCATCCTTCCGTGCTGCAGAAGGACCGTGAGACCCCTCGCGAGGCTTCAAGCAGCCTGGCTGGGCTGGGGAAGCCTGTGAGGTGGTACCCATCCCTCGTGTGCCCTTGGTGGGCATTGCAGCGGTTTGGGAAGCAGCAGGACTAGGTGCAGCTCTGCTGGTTGTCCCCATCGGCACGATCCTACCTCTACATTCGCATGTTTGTGGGGTGGCGTGCGTAAGGAGGTCCCTCTCCTCCCACACTGCTATGGCAAGGAAGGAAAAATGGCTTCTCCTACCCATGCCTTGACCTTATGGGCAACTTCTTGCCGAAGGCCATGCTTCATGGCAACACTGTGCAGATAAGTGCTGCTTTGTGAGCTCTTTCGTCTGTGGGTCCAGCCTTCCTGAGCTGGATGTGCCCTTAGAGATACACTCCTGATCCTGTGGCTCAGGAAGAAATTATCCTAGAATCATTAAGGTTGGAAAAGACCTCTGAGATCATCTTTTGATCGTCTTTTGCAACCAAGGAAGAGGGGAATGCTGCTGTTTGTGCCCTGTGCTAGCATACTTGTTAGTGTGGCTGTGCTGATGAGCGGGCTGCACCCACGCAAACGAGAACGGCCAGGCCTTCGGGGTTCCCACCCCATGGCCAAGCCAGCAGCAGACCACTCTGGGGAAGTTCAGCAGCAGTGGAAGGGGTAGCGCCGCCATAAATCCTGCGTGATTTGAGGGTAAGGGCTACGTGAGAAAGATGGGAACTCGGCTTGTCAAGGGAGCTTTTACATTTTCCCTTTGTCAGCATGAGTTAATGTTGAACAGGGCAAATACTTCCCCACCAGAAGAAGCCTAGCGAGACCTTATTTGTGAATATATGAATAGCAGTTTTGTAAGTCGTGCATCTGAATTTATGAATGATCTGACACCGACAGGTTGAAACGAACTCTGTAATGTTATTCTGGTGGATTTAGTAGGTCAGACATATACATGCCAAGTCAAAATGACCTAGAAAACCTTTCTAGGTCAAACTATTGCTTGAAAAGTTGTCTTTTTCAAAGGCAAGGCCATAAGATTTCATGCTTACTCAGACACATTTCCTTCTAACAGTGCAAGACGTGAGCCTTCGGGACACGGCAGAGAATTTGTCATCTCCTACGCTGAAATGAGAGAAAGAAATGTGTAGAAGGGGGCTACTAATTTCTCAACGAGGCCTTTTCTGGCCACCTCTCTTGTCCTGAGGTAGTATGTTGGATACCTGGCCGGCTAGAAGTTGCGACGCCGGTTCTGTTAGCACCTTGAGCTTTCCAGCAGTGCTAAAACCTGCTGAACTCCTGGGTCCAGCAGCACCCAGCACCTCCAGCCTACCTTTGGAGCCCTAACCCTTACTTAGATGGAAATTATTTATTAGAAGGAGCTTTTTCTCCCCTGAAGAGGCTCGGGGGAGACTGGTGAGGTTTGCACACAGTGACTCTCTTCACCAGAGAGGTGGATGGGATGGGGCAGAGCCGCACGCTGCTAACCTGGGCACCGCAGCCCGGGAGTCACGGGGGTAGGTGAGGTTGGAAGGATCAAGGCTGGAAGGACCCAGGACCTTGATCTTGTCATCCTGCGGCTTATGCCTGCTCTGCTAACACTGCTGCAGTTTGAGCAGATGCAGCTCTCCTGCTGTTAGAAGGAAGCCTGAGCTTCGAGTACAAGCTTGGCTGTTCGTGTGGGTTACTTCTTACTTCAGAGTGTAAACATAACCGTGGCTCCAGCAAGAAGTGAAAAGGGCTACCTCCCTCCCCCGCATAGGTTTGGATGGACTGAAACGTCTCTTGCCTGTGGCGCTCGTGGTGACGCTGCGCGGTGTGGCTGGATGAGGACCTAGGCTTGGTGTTGGGCCGGGGACCAGCTCTTGGGCACAACACGGACAGACGCTGGGCTGCGACGGCGGCATCCTCGGAGGTACCCGAGCAGGAGTCCCGCTTCCCAGCCACGGCCGAAGGCGAGCGGCACCTCCAAGCGCTGTTTGCACATCATGCCCGCTGGCTTTGCTCCCCGGGAAGGGTGGCCGTGCCCCGTTTCCCATCCTGCGCCCAGGGCTCCCCTCTGCTCCCCTCCAGCTGCCCAAGCCGGGCATGGTGAGCCCCACAGGCAGGGCTCAGCGCGGGCAGGTACCGGCACGGGGGCCATCCCGGCTGCTTCTGCCGCCTCCCCGGTGTCCGGCGATGCTTTCCTGCCGGAGCGGCGCAACCCCAGCTCCACAGGTTGCAAATCGTTTGTTCAGCCGAGCCGTGACCTACTTGAAAGTAGCTTTTGCCATCCCAGGAAAGTGGGTAATCAGAGGCTGCGGTGCCTTCTGAACAATTACAGCTCACAGCAGTCCAAATGAAAATGTTTGTTGAAAACAACATGTGCATAATTAAGGCTTAATGAGCCCTTGTCTGTTTGGAATCTGCAATTAGATTTATAATAGAAAATACTAGCAAATGCCAAATAGCTTTAAAAGAAGCCGAGATAAAAGATAATTTTGCTGCAAATCTATAGTAATACTGTAATTTAATGAGCTGGAAGTGGTGCAGAGAAAGACTGTAAAAGCTTTGGACAAGTTTGTATTGTGCGTGTTTATCTTATCTGCCCATTTCCCTATCTATAAAGCTGTCAGTCTTGCTTTTAACTGCTTGGAAAAAGGCAGGACTTTGCTAAAATCAGGAAGACTCCCTTTGTTTATTTTTATTTAAGTCCTTAATTAGTCAAGCAAAACTGCTTTTTCTCTTTCTCATCAACATGCTTTAAGCTTCTTGTTAGGGTTAATAATAGTAATAATAATAATAGTAAGAATAATATCTCTCCAATTATTTACAGTGAGGCAGGGGCATAATAATAATAATAATCAGAGGTGCCTCTTCCTGATTAGTTTCACTGTCTTTTTAAGATGTTGAGAATTTTCAGTTTTAAGGTGTATATTTTAAGAAGTAAACTTGAGGCCAGCTTGGCTGCAGTAAGCACAAACTACCTTCTCACCCTAAAGAGAAAAAGTTACATGGCAGTAAATTTTGCTGGGAAGATTAGTAGGATGAACAGAGAGAGGTCTCGGGGGTGGGAGGGGGGAGGAGAAAAGAAGAGAGCTGACAGTAGAAGTGCTGGGGAGGGGTGGTTTGTTGGGTTGGTTTGGGTTTTTTTAATAACCAGAAGTTGAGGTTGGGAATGAAGCTTTGGATACGATGGGTGGACCTGGTAGGGAATCGAGGTCAGGGCGATGCAGCGGCGGGGCGTTACGTGCACAGTCCCCTGGAAATGCAGCCAAAGGGCTTTGAGAAACCTAACTCAGCACTTCGTAAAATAAGACGTACAAGGATGTGGTAACGCTGCCAGTGGAGGTACCTTTCCGATGTGATTTTATTTGCCACGTGAAATGTCACTGAGCTTCAGCTTCTGTAAAACCGTGGCTTTGCATGTCTTGAGTCTCCAGCACGTGAAATTGCAACACCGGTGCCGCGCTCGCAGCTTCGTGCGTGCAACGTCTGCAAAGCCCCGGGTTTCTCTCCCCGTGACCTTTCAGCCGGTAGATTTTGGCTCCAGCCGCTCACTTTGCAGCGGCGACGAGCGCCCGTGCCCCGAGCGCGTCTGCACGTTCACGACCCTGCTCCGACCCGCCGCGACTGCCGCCTGGCAGGGTTTTGCTGTTCTCACGGATGCGGGACCGCGCGGTCAACCCAGGGGCTGGGTTATTTAACCGGACCACGCAGCGCGCTGCTCGGGTCGCCACCGAGGGCAGAGCTCCCCATCCCAGCCCGGCACTGCTCGGGGCGTATTTCAGCTGCTCTTTGCACCAAGCTCCCAGTAAAATTGCTTTTTCTGCAGAGTTCAGGGTTTTAAGGCTTTTGGGGTATTTTCCCCAAATGGCTTGCTCGGCTTGCAGCCTCCGAGGCAGTGCCTGGCTGCGTCTGCGCGGCCCCACAGTGATGCCTCGACGGCAGATCCTCTGGTGCTGGAAATCCTGCGTTGCTCCTTTGCTTCCACCGCTGGAGGGGTTGGGGTGGTGGATGGGGGCTGTGGGTGGCACTGGGGTCCCAGGGTGCAGCACAGGCTACTGGAACGGCCTGAGGGGCTCATTGCTCTTTGTTGAAGAGGATAATTGCAATTTTCGTTAAAAGGCGACATCATCAGCACAGTCAACAAGGAGGCCCATGTGCTGGAGACGGCGCTTTTTCTGGCAGAGCAGGGATCTGAAATCTGGCCCCCTTCAAGCCTACGAGGGACTTTCATCCAAAGGGCGAGGAGGTTTGGGTAAACTCCCTCTGCTCCCCGACGGTCTCGGCATGGGGGTTCGCGCTCCCCTGCGCACCCTTCCTGCGGCACGGCGACCAGGCGTGCCGGGACGAGCTCGCCATCGCCCTGCGTACGTCAAAATACGCGCTGAGGTTGTGAGCGGTCCCCGCCGGTTTGCTCGTGTCTGTTTCGAAAGAACGAGACGGTTGCGATGCTGGAGGGATAAAAGCTGGCGCTCTGATGCAGGAAGCCGGGTGCTGCATTATTCTGTGTCATTTGTTTACATTGGACCTTCCCGACTCTCGCTAGGATTAGGGTCTGATTAGATGGTGTAAAAACACGTACAGAAGATGCACGTGGAGTCTGTGACTTAAATAAGACAGGGTCAAATACGAGAGGGAGAAATGCAGAGCTATGCTGCTGTATGAAAAGTGGGCAGTGAAGACACTCCCAGAATTTCATTTCAGAAATTACCTTCCTATCATCCTTGGGTGTGGGGGTTTTTTTGTCTTTAAAGGAGATCTCACTTTTCATTAGGTTTGGTTTTTGTTTGGTGGTTTGTTTTTTTTAATTGTGAACATGTCCAAACATTTCAAGTAAAATCGTGAAATGGATTGTACTTTGTCAGCCCTTTTTTTTTTTTTTTTTTTTTTTTTGCAAGTCATACTGTGTACCGCTGCAAGAATTATTTGCATACACAGTTGAGTCCGGAACCACAGAAGGCAGGTTTTCACCGGCACCAAATATTTATTTGTTGGAAACTGCTCTCTAAATGACTAGCGTGGACGCGCTCTGATTTTTTTTTTTCACCCCTCCTGACTAGCTCTTTTTGCATAACGCTCTCCCTTGTCACCAAAGGTGTCTTGAAAATCAAATATTTTCTCCCTTATGCTTTGCAATGGAAGAAAAAACCCATGATCTTGAATTCCGGGGGGGCAGAGATGTGCTTTTGCTTTCGCTAGGGGGGCAAAGCTTCAGATGATGGAAGTGTTCAGCACAGTACCTGGCTGCGCTTGCCGTGTGTGCTCTGGGTTGTGCTTCAGGCTGGCTTCGCTGAAGGACCAGCGGCTGTAGAGAGAACTAAAGTTACTATTTTTCTTCTTGAATGGCAATTGAGTCGCGCCTGTGATTTTTGTGGATTATTGGAGTGAGTTAGGAGATACTTGGGAGCCAGGTTGTTAACCTGTACAGCTGTCAACAAGGCGTCGGGATCAGAAGCATAATACATGGTCTTCAAAAGTTAATAGCTCTAAGGGATCTTTGCATCGCTCCTCTGACAGCTCTCGTCCTCCCTGCGACGTGCACTCCTGTACTTACTTATTTATTTACTCTGCAGCTGAGAAAAGATAAAGAGAGATTTCCAACATTATTCCCGCGCCGCGCGCGTACGTCAACCCCGGGGTAACCACAGCGACTGCTCGCGCGGGGCTGCTGTGGCAACAGCTGCCTCCTCCGCTTGCTCCCGCTGCGCTGCTCGCCCCTGAATCGCTTTTATTCCATCCGGGCGCTCGCGTTCAGCCCCGGCTTTAGGTGTGCGCCCAGGCATCGCTGCCCACGCGACGGTCCCTGCGCGCTCCCTGGGCCCCGGGGGACCAACCCTCCTCCAAATCATAGGATGGGAAAACTTTCCGGCTTAAGGTTTCTTTCTTCCCGACCGCTCCCTTGCTTCCTTAGATATTTTGGTGCCGGTGGCTGCCTGTAGCCCCTCTCCAGTGATGCCCCGGGTTGCAGCGAGGGCTGTCGTTGTCGTATCGAAATCAGCATCTCCATAACAGACTTCCAGAGCAGAGCCACGCTGGTAGCTGCTTCCGAGGCAGGCAGGTATAAGCTCTATTTTTATCTCAACCCTGAGGTTTTATCTTGCAAAAAACAATGTTTCTAGGTGCCTTTGACGCTGGCACAGTTCTTGCACAGAGCCTCCGTGGCTTCTTTTAGATCTTTGCACATTTTCTGCCTCTCTTAGTTTCCTGTGAATTACAAGTGCTACCAGTGAAGCAGGCGGTGCAGTTAAGTCTCGTTATTACTGACTGTGTGCGTTTCAGACTGTCTACACGCCAGCCCAGTGCCAGGAACCGTGCTGCATTCATTTCCCTCCCTCCCTCCCCAGCAACACGCGGGGCTCCGGGCATTTACGGTGCGAGCTGGTGCCTCCAGCCCTCCTGGATATTCAGCTGCTGACGGGAGAAGGAGCAGCTTAGCGAGGGCCCGTTTTGGGGGGTTTTTTTTGCAGATAAACTCCTCGAGCACCTGTGTAAGCACGATAAACAACGCAGGATGTGCTTGTT
>VZTL01058733.1:1229-32928 GCA_013400535.1 Scopus umbretta | reverse complement strand
ATACAATTAGAAAAAGGCTAGGCTTTTCTGCCAGTCGCCAAATCACACTGTGATAAATACAGTAGCAGGAGTCCTCATAATAAAGATGCAAACTCTTAAGAAACACAAGGAGCTATACTCACAAAAGTATAGACAAACTAATAATTTTTTAAAAATCACTTGATTCATTTTTTTCTGAATAAAGGAAATACACCTTATTTTTCCTTAAGAATGGACATTAAGAGATCTGCTAATCCAGACTCATACCCAAGGCAGGACCAACAGCATTAAAACATTTCTGATACAGGTCTTTTAAGAAGAAAAACCAATGACAGAGACTCCAAAAAGTCCCTAGACAGCCCTGTGCTGGAACACAATAGAAGCTAGCAGGTTTTTCCCCAATGTCAAACATCTCCCTCGCTGTGTGAATGTCAACCCATGAGTTTGAGTTGCCAGTCAAAATGTGGAAGACTAAACGGTAATCTTCTACATACAGATAATCAAAGGCACATATGAAGTCAACAAGATGTAAACACATGCTTAAAATCGCTGAAATACATGATGGAGATGGGTTACTGAAGTGGGACACAGTATTGTTGTCACCTGAACATCCCTGGTTTTCCCCAGCCATAGAGACACTGACCATCTTCTCAGTTTTAAAGCCTGACATAAATAAATGTTTAGTGAAAAACACTTGCTGATGGACATAGATCAGCAAGCACTGGGCTGTTTGATACTATCAGCAAAGAGCCATGAATCTCCTAAAAGCCAATAAATGTGAAGGGGGTTCAGTAATTTAGGTCAGGGTAAGAGCCTGCTTTCAATTCTTCCCTGGAAGTAACTAACTTTTTTTACTACCCCTATACCTTTTCAGTAGTAATATCTTCACATTTCAAGTTTTCAGCAGGTGTACAACTTTACTTACTTGTCCTCAGCTTTTTAATGGCCTCACATCAGGGAAGTCATACAAGGACTGTCTTTATTGGCAATTGCTGAGCCAGGAAGTCCTGAAATGAAGAAAGGTATTGAGCTTTTTTCCTGTAATAGCTTGAAGTCAACAGCATTCAGGGTTTGCTTTTTTTATCCCTTAACATTTCCTGTTCGAGGATCAGAAAAGCTGTTCTCTTTATGTAATTGTTTCCTTAAATTGCTGTTTTCAATTTGCATAATGTATCATTTAAGTAAAGGTAAAGAAGCGTTTCATCTTGATAATTTCTGCCACAGCTGAGATAGATTGCAAAATTGCTTCTTGTTAGAAGGAAATTTTTAAAAAGTGCAATCACTGCAACTTTCCAGATGGCAACTAACATATTTTTCAGCATGCTGCAATAGTATGTTATAGATATGCTTGCTATTCAGTTCAAACTAGGAAACATTTGCTGCAGCTGAGGTAACATTTTTGGTTACACTTTTCCATATTGTATCACACTTCTTGACATTTAATGATTTTTTTTAGTTCCATAGCTCTACATTTTGCCTTGTATATGAAAAATTCTCTAAAACTTTGACTTACCAAGACACTCTATTTGTCCATTGCTAATTTCTTTGCTGTTAAAGCTGATTCATTCTTTTCTCTGGCCTCATCTAAGAAAGTAATTCTTTAGCCACAATGCCATTCTACATTTATCTGTCCTTACCTCCTCCTAACTTAAATTCCCTGCTATTGTTAATAACAGGTATTGATACATGCAGTACTCTATATCTTAGCCCTATCCATAAAGCCAGATCCACAAAACACCAAATTCCTCCTAAAACACCATGGAGGTTCATGCGTGATACTTCTGTGAAATTAGTCTTTAATTATAGAGTTGCTGAAAAGATCCATGTCATTGTATTGAATAGTTTTGTGCAGGTCAGAAATCTGGCAATTTGTCTATTAATATGTAGGTCAGGAATGATTTTTATTTACCTGAACTCTCCCATGCACTTCAAGGCAAGCAGGGTACAGAGACTCATTGTCTCTGCAGTACAGGGCCACAGACCTGTACAGATGGTGAGTAGAGTAAAACAAGATCTGTCCTTGATTCAGTCACCTTCCTTTTCTTACATTTTGAATGCTATCCTTCTCTATCACCAGTATTAAACCTGTAAACCTGGAAGCTGACACAACCACTTACTTGAAATTCTTTCATTATATCAACTAATTAAAGGTCCTTAAAACAGGGCATGCACATCCCTACCCAGTGGCTATTTTATTAATCTGTCTTTTTCTATCAGAAAGGGACAAAATTCCCAGTTTTTCCACAGAAATTTTGAAAATATTGGTTTTGTTGACAAGTAACCTTAGGATCTATTTTTCAAGTATTGTCCTAGTTTTTCAAGCTCAAGTTTTTAACACAGAAGAAACCCAAATGTTATAATTGAAATAAAAATCTGTGATAATTTCATTTTTTATGACATCTCTTTTAGTCAGAGAAATCTCTGTGAAACATTTCAGCTCCAAACAACTCCATTGCTTCCCTTATGTTTAATGAAAATGACATGGATTCAAGTGTTCTGCAAGATCCGCAAGAAGCAAAATCAGCCACCTGCCTGCAAGGGCCGGAAGGATTGTCTGTGTACTCTCAGACCCGAAAGACTACAAGGAGTGCCGGTAATGGTAATTAAGCTTGACCTTCAGCTAGGATTATTCTCACCCTGTGGGGGATTCCTATGCAACTGCTTTTTTAAAAAGTCTACTTTCAACAAACACAGTTTGCTGCATTCCTCCATACGTTCACAATTCAACTCAAATAAGCTCCTTTGCAGCTTCTGCTGAATAACCAGGCAAAATTACAGTCCTTTAAGGAACACAGAGACTCCTCTACTCCACTGCAGTCTGGGGCACCTCTACTATTAGGTTAAACCTGCCCAGGACCTTTGCCTGCTTCTGAGGCCAGCTGGTACAGAACTGAGTAATGCCATTTACTTCTCTTGCCTTCCAGTAAGAGCAGCTCCGTATTGAGAAAGCTCCCATCACGAACTCCCAAACTGTGTCCAGAAACCACTTGGTTAGCTGATGCAAGCCAAAACCACTCCAGAGACTAGTTTAGGTGTTTACCTTCTAGTACAGATGTAGTCAGGAAAGAAAAAAAATAAGAAAGAAATAAAAATGTCTTTATTTCACTGTCCAAACACTGGATTGCAGAGTATAACGCCTGCACTCTGGGATGCCAACAAAAGCTCCTAAATGAATATGTATGTGGGGTTATTTCTCTTCTATACCAGGTATCTGAGAGAGGTTTATCTAGCTGCCTGAACAATGTATTCATAAAGTAATTTGTGACAAAATGAACATGACCAAATTTTTCTTACATTTATTCATAACTCAGAAAACTCTTCATAAATGTTATTTACTTCACAATTTCAGTTCTGATTAACTAGAGCATCCTTCTTCAGGAGAGCACTTGAACATGTCCTCAAGTCCCATTGAAGTCAATTATTAGGTTAGTTGAGGGAATTAATTATGAAGAGAGATCAGGGAGGAACATTGGACAAAGGAAAGCAGGAACTGAAAAGCAGAAACTGAAAAGCAGAGAAGGAGAGAAACAGTAACAGTATATGGGACAACCTCACTCTTCAGTAGCTCCAGCACAAACATAGGAGAAAGTATCTTCTGTACCTCTCTCATTTCTTCATGACTCTTGCAAAGTGCTTTATCCTGTACAAGTTTCCCTAGAAAACTCTTTAAATAAACATGTTAATAACACAACACAAAGCTATTTGTAACCTGAATTAACTACTTGTGAGGTCACCTACATTTAAAGACATTAATGTAATATGTATTAACTGAATAGTAAAAAAAACAAAATAATGATTACAGAGAAATGCAACAGCAATGCATTTGCACAGACATAACCAATACTCATGGGGAAAATCCATGACAATGAATTAAGCACACGATTAAGTAATGATTTGGTTGATTTGCTCAATTTAGCACACCCTGCTCCTATGATAATGGAAGTAAGAGAGGCTCACACTGTATANATAATGGGAGTAAGAGAGGCTCACACTGTATAAGATAATTTACTCAATGAATTTGACTTTCATGTGAACAAGGTAACGATAAATCAAGCTGCAAGCTGTAAACTTATTGCTGCCACACATCATTTCTTCCCGTCTGATTGAACAACCGACCACAGTGTGTGCTGAGACTGAGGCTGGCTACCTGACCAAACTAAAGTTTTCATATCTAGGTTTTGATGCACCTCATTATTAGGCTTTGTCTACAGATGCCTCAGACAGAGACCTGAACAATACATTTAGACATTGGCTTTTTCCAAACCTTTCTCAGAATACAGACACACGTATTTTGCACGTATTTCATTTGGAGTTCAGTCCAAGACTCTACATAACCAAATTTAAACATTTTAGCCAAACTTGCATTCCACAACACACTTGTGAGAAAGAGAGACCTAAAAACAGTGATGCCAAGAACTTAAAGGATCCTGGAAAACAAACCAATTTTTTTTATTATTCAAATTATGCCAAGATTTATCTGAGAAAAGATTTGCCTCTCCCTCCCATCCACTGCCCATCTCTACTTCCCTGTCACCTGCCCTTCTCTCCTCCTCCCCAATCCTACAAAAAAATGCAGAAAGAAGAAAGGTCTTTGCAATGGCATCAGTGTGAATAGCATCTGCTTGGGTCTAAGTTCAAACTCTACTATAGGTTTGGATGTTGGATTTCACTGAGGGGGACCAGCATTTAAAAAGCTGGGAGAAACAGCACTTAGCCCAGGGTTTGCAACCCAGAGTTTCACAGAAGAGGCTCTTGGTTCTCATTCTGCAGGATCCCTGGCTTCTTATTCTATGTTTATCAGAGAGCTAGGAGGTCTCAGAGAAGGATTTCAGAGACTAGGATGCTAGAAAGGGACTATCCTGAAGTAGCTCAAAGAGAAACAATGAGAAGACAGCGTGTCCTATTCTTTCCTCAGCCCCTCCTTTTGGCTTCATTCAGGTTTACAGTGATGTATTATGTCCAGGCTAAAAACTCTTGGTGAGTTGCTGCTAAGTGCATTTTTTTTTCAGTGAACGTGCAGGTCTTGTGTTTCCAGCAGAGCTTCTGTATTTTTGCCTCTGATGATAGCATTTGTCTTCCCTACTGATAGCATTTATATCCACTGCTTTTCCATTCCAGGTGAGAGCTACAATAACCACAATAAGCACTCAATGACTAAATACTTAAAAGGCACATATAGCATGTGAACAAAAGTTCTCATATCTAGGTTTTGATGCGTCTCATTATTAGACTTTGCCCACAGGCGCGTCAGACAGAGAACTGAACAATGCATTAGAGACTGGCTGTTTCCAAACTTTTCTCAGCATATAGACATGTGTATTTTGCACAGATTTCAGAATCTACCAAACCAACTTCACTCCCCATCACTACTTGCAATAGCAAGCTGATGACCATTTATGCTCATGTGATTTTATTCATGTCCCAGAGAAGTCTGATTGCTCATATTTTAGAATGCAGCTCATTGACAACAACCTATGAAAATAAGGGCAAGATAAAAAACACATTTTACAAGAACTGATTGAAAAAGGTCTGACAGATACAGTGATCTACAAGTGGTCATGTCTTTAATAACTAAATATATTCAAAAGCATCAATATTGACATCTTAGCTAACCTAGGTGCATGTGAAAATTATCAAAGCCCAAGATGCTGATAGGATCCCAGGCTCTTAAAATCACAGAAAAAGAGGCTTCCATTCAGAAAAGTGGAGCAGACATACACAATTTCCTTACTTATGTAGCTACATTCAGAAACAGTTATAATCTTTCCTCAAATTCAGAGATAAAATTTATCAACTTGCTCTCCAAAGGTGATATTTATTGCAACCTTATATGCTGAAGTTAAAACATACTGAAAAGGAGTTTTAGGGTAATACCACCTGCAGCAACTCTCAGACAGCAGAGCTGTTTAAAGAGGCTGGGAGCCACATGGAGAATATGGAAGCAGACCTCAAATACCTCCTCCCATGTGATGGACATGGAATCTGGTAGTGGCCTGCCTCTGCAACCCCAAGACATCCCACCATCTCAACCTTCAGCTCTCAGCATACAAAGTGGAGCCTACACACACTGTCTCCAAGGCACTGCTGTGCTTTATAGCCCACAATAAATCACATAACAAAGGTACAATGCTGTTTAGAGCAGCTGGAGATTTAGGAAAACCACAAGCACAACTTCCAACCTAAACTGACAGATGTAATTGGTTTCCATAAAAGCAAAGAATGATATTAAAGAGAAAAAATAAAGGAATCAAAGCCAATTGCATGGTGAAAAAGAGGCTGCTATACTGCAGTAGCAAAAATCATTCAGACAGTGCCCAGACCCATATAAATAATCAGGCTGATTTAATTTCCGACTGGCTACTTCCACCCTTACAAAGTCTCTCTTTGAGTAAAGTATCAAAAACTCCTCTGGCATTTAGCCACAAAGTCGGGGTGGAGCTCACAGGATCGTTGTAACCCTAGAGAGCAATAGTCCTCCTATAGCTGGATCTGTGTCCGTACAATCCATGTAACACTTGGGATTCTTCAGTTGAGGCCAGTTCCCACACTGCAAGTTCATAAACTGCTTTGTCAGCTGCTATCTTAGCAGTATTCAGGGCTAAATCCAGCAACATCCGTAGGCACTCTAACACCTGTCTATATGCACTCCACACACAACATTACCTGGTGCTAAGATTCCCTGGGCATATAGGTTCCTCAAACAAGGGATCCAGAAACCCTGTGAAAAATGTGTCTCCTGAACCAGCAATTGAATCGTGTACCGTTCCCCGCTCCAGATCCTGGACAGACTCCTGCACCAGAACACCTTCTAGTATGCTTCAGGGGACCCCATGGGGCTTCTCCTTTGCTGTAATGGCCAACTGGTTATGGTTACTTCATATTATGGTTATGATTACAGTTAATTTATGTTACCTGGGAACTTGCATCTATATACACCTTGTAAAATGGGCTGAAATCTTTGAAGATCGTTTATCAGCAAGTGCTCTAACTGTTAGCCTAGTAAAGAAAAGGACATAAGAAGTACCTCAGCCTGTAATCAGTTGGGAAAAACAAACAAACAAACAAACAAACAAACAACAACAACAATAGATACAACACCAGGGAGCCCAGAGTTGTTCGTGTTGTTTTGGCATGCTGTCCTAATGCTGTGCACAGCACTTCAGAGTAGCTCTTTATTCAGCTTCTTGTCATCTGAAAAAGAGAATACTTCAATACATTTTTAATGAATTTTCTGTAGTTCAAAATGAAATTTTCTCAGTTCAGAAAGTAAAAATCTCTACAGAGCACACAGAAAAAACCATATAGGAAACATAGCCAAAATTATAATGAATACCAGTGAATAGCTTGGGCACGTTTCCCATCCTAGAACACCTTTGGCATCTTGTCCCAACAGCTTCATGCATGCTAGTTCTCCAGCGAGATTCCTTTCACATCATCCCTCGAAGCAGCAACGTAATTCCTGTCCAAATGCTTTCATGAGCATTAAAGCCAGTTCAGCAATACAGATAAACCCTCTACTCCTCTTAAAGACTACCCTTCAGCATCACTTTCCAACAAAGTTGAAAAACAAGCCTTTGATGTATAATTTCTCTAAATCTTGCTGCCTTAACCACATCAACTCCTGCCTTGTCTTCCCTAACCTAGTAACACCAGATTGTGACCAGATCCTTCCCGCTCTCACACTGGGACTGCCCTTCACCCTGTCTCTTGAATTTCTCCTCCAGCCTCACTCAGCTGTGCTGACTCCCAAGGGGAAGTCAATACAACTGCCTGTCTTTCTGTGCCTGGGCTGGCTGTCATCCTGACATGACACTTGCTAGCATAACTGCAAAAGGCCATGTGGGTTACATCCAGCCCATTCCCAGCTGTTCCTTCACTTATATCTGGAGCTGTCATCTTGTTGGTTTCCTAGACAATTTTACTCTTATCATCTCAGACCATCTAACAGGCTGAGCTGCTTTAACACATTCCAGGTCAGAGTCTGCTCAATAGGTGAACAGCAATATTCAGCTTTTGAGATGAGGACTTTTTGTTCAGGTAACAGTATACGTACCTGTCCCTTCTCCAGAAACCTTCCAACAGAGCATCCCCGAATACGTCTGTGAGACCAAGCCCTGCAGAAAGGAAGGAGGAAAAGGGCAGAAGACAGTCCTCCTCAGTTGTGTTTTTTCTCTTATGAGAAGCACTAAGTGCTACATATAAAAGTAGAACATTTCAATGGGAACTGAGTCACCTACTCCCAGCTCAGTCTCAGATTTTTCACAGGCCCACAGTGAGACCACTCAGATAGCAAATCCAGGCTCAATTCCTTTCAACTCAGACTGAAGATACACATACAACAGAAGTCTCATGCTCTTAACTACCAGGAACAGATCTTAGTGTTCTCAAGAAACACTAATCACACCCAAGTACATGAAGAGGTATGAAAAATGAATTTATGAGGTGCTTTGCACCAGCCCAGAACAAAGTTCCTAGTTGCTTTCAGCCTCCAGACTGAATTCCTCTTACACCACCAGCAGTCAGAGTTCTGACTTGCATAAAACCTGATCCTAACATCCACCAAAGTCAATGACAACTTTCCTTGGATGCTAAACAGGACTCATCTGTAGCCTAACAGCAGAATTCCCTGCGTAATAAATACAAGTGCCCTTAATAAAACATGGGATGTGGGGTAGCATCATGCCATACAGCATTAAGTGGCAATAGCAGCACATATGACTGCTTTGTGAATCAGGCTTAACAAGTACAGCCACAGAAGTCAGGAGAAAGGGATGTAGAGCCTCCATGAACTAGCTGTGGTTGTCAAACACAGCAGATTTCTTGGCATCAACATCTGTGCCTGAAGCAAGCAGCAATTACAGCACTTTGCAGTGCTGTAAGCCATTCTGACAGGTCTCATCTCAGCCTGCAAAAAGATTTGATGGTCCTGGCCACATTTAGCTAAAGAAATGAGGGTAACCCACTCCCTGCCTTGCACGGGCTACTGCACATACTGAAATGATTTCTCCACACATCTCTCTCTACACATATTTATTGCTAGGTATTTTTCATCCCTACTGAAACACAGTTTTTGCAAGTCTATGCCTTTTAATGCATGGAAGTTTTACCAGGCCCAAGCACAGAATATTAAAAAATCACTTTAGGACATGTAAAAGAAGTAGTGCAGCTGACAACTGGCCTGTTGGCAGGTAAGGCAAGGAGCAAGTGCTGTTAGATTACCTCATGGGGTAGGAGGCCGGGGGACATAATAAAGTGGGCACTGTTAGTATGTGTAGTATTTGTTTCTGCTGGTGTGAGAGAGGCAAGACAATTTATTTAGCTTTCACCTTTTTAACATAGTGAGACACATCAGTAGACTGGTGTGCCAGCTTAATAAATTATACAACAGATTATCATTCATCATATTGCTGATGAAACCAAACCCTTTATCTGTTCATATATAAAGCATCAGGTTGATTGAATCATTTAGCTAACATCAATGTTCCAGCAATAACTGCAGGAGGATCCATATCAAAGAAGTTTACCATGCGCCCTTCCTTTTCCTGCTTTAGGCCACAATTAGAAAGACAACTGTTTAAGAACTCTCACAAATGTATTTTATTTGACATCAGCAATATACACTGGAGTATAATAGGAACAATTTTTTGCACAATCTTTCTTGCAAGATGGATTTATTTTCCAAATACATAGATGTTCATAATACAGGAAGGTAACAGTTAAGCTGCACAATAGCAAAACAAGTTGACGGCTATCAAACCACTTTTTAAGTTTGTTAGTATAGTCAGGTGACCAGCATTGAATATATGCATTCAAATAACTTCATTAACCTCTGATTCTTCTAATCCTCCCAGCCACATTGTTCCATGCAACAAAAACGTGCATGAAGAATAGTGTAAAAGAATTCAACTCCAAGGTTTCCCTTGCTTTGACTTCCTTTCAGTTTTTCCCCATGAATGAGTCAATACAAAGGGATAAACATCAGAATTTGGCATGGCACAGAAATTCTTGCAACATGCATCTAGGACAGTCACATATTGCAGAAGTAGTAAATTATTAACAGAGTATGAGGATTTAGGACTTTCCTAAGAGGGCTTTAAAGAAGCATTTCTACTATGCTGCTTTACTGTGTATTTTCTGCATGCCATGGCTTTTACAGAAAAGAAAGATAAAAATACTTCAAAAACCTTCGTATTTTTCACTGGGAGTATTCCTTACAATGTCTAAGCTTAAACCCAAATACTTTGGTTGCAATGGACATGGCTTCACAGGAAAAGAAAAGCTTACAGCTAATTAAAATACCAGTAAATACCATCTTCTTGCTTTTTACCTTTTTCAGTTTAAAAATGACCACATTATAGCAGCTGCTGCACATCACACAGAAATTCCCTTTTTCTTTTGGTTCCTCAGGTGGTACAGCTATTACATTTTGAATTAGCACAGAAGTTAGTATCTCTCGGCCTGCCTCTCTGACCACTGTGAGTTGAGAGAGCAAGAGAAAGGATGTTCCACATCATTTGCTGGACGGACTGGTTTTAACAGCTCACAGAAGTGCCTCAGCAATTTGGAATATCAGAACTGGCAGGAGTGGCAGAGCACAAGGGTGGTAGGTAAAGGTGAGGAGAAACAGGAACTTGAGGCAACTATTAGGGAGCTTATTTACTTATTACCAGCAAGTAAATATGTGTCTGTAGCCAGGCTTTTAACATACTGTCGCTGTTCTGTATATTTGCTAGTGATGCAACACTCTTCACATACACCCAGGTCAAATGATCCTTGCCACAGCAGCAACAGCACAAGCAGGCTGGCAGTGCTAGCATTCATCCAGAAAATCTAGAAACCAGAAAATCTTCTGTCTGCTCTGCAACTGACTTGTATTTCAAGCATCCAACGCGCTTTATGCCACTGCACTAACACTGGATCTTGAAAACCATACCACAATCTTTAAAGACCACTGTTTCAGTACTCCAGCCCTACCCACGCTGCACCTCGCTGCTTGGCCGTCAGGTTTTATCTGCCACCAGCATGGGTGCACAGCCTCTCCCTACCCAGGCTCTGCTGTCCACCCTGGTGACACTCAGCACGGAGCAGAGCCCGCAGCCGAGGGGAAGGCGTGCAAATCCCACACCATCTCAGCAGCTGCCGCCCCTCACCTCAGCTGTGAGGCAAGGGAGCAAAGCCAAGGACAGGTCCAGAACAAACCAAAACAGTGCAAAAGTTGCAGGACATGCTGAAGTGTGTTTTTAGATTGTACACCTAGGTGTTTTTAAATAGCTAATGAGCAGCAGTTAAGCCTAATTCCGCTCTCACATCTTATGTCAGCAAAATGGATAATGGTCTCCAGCCTCAGCTGTTCTTACCCAGAACTGGGGTACCTTCTGCCGAACAGATTGCTCCATCAGGACTAAATTTAGACATACAAAACCATGTTCCTAACTGAGCAAGGCCAGCACTGACTGAGTGCCCTCCTGACTGGACTGAACCGAAAAAATTCCTAGGTTTTGTTTGAAAAGGCATTGACTTCTGCACTTCGCCCATGGCACAGCAGAGGGAAAACCTGGAAGTGTATAGGGAAGTTGTTAACTCGCGTACCTAGTAAGAACGATTGAAAGCGTCAAGATCAAAGAAGGTACTTTACTCAGGTATTTTCCTTTACCTGATTTCACTATATTTATGTATATGATATCCAGATAGGAAGTGATAAGTAGCCTTTTAAAATCTCTCTACAAAACTCTCCCACCTTCTCTTTACATCTTCACAGTCTCCAAAGAAAAAAAATAGAATCCATGTATTTATGAAATGGCTACTTGTGCTGGCTTTGGCTGGGATAGAGTTAATATTCTTCATAGTAGCTAGTATGAGGCTATGTTTTGGATTTGTGCTGAAAACAGCATTGATAACACAGGGATGTTTTCGTTACTGCTGAGCAGCGCTTACACAGTCTCAAGGCCTCTTCTGCTCCTCACTCCACCCCATCAGCGAGTAGGCTGGGGGGGCACAAGAAGCTGGGAGGGGACACAGCTGGGACAGCTGACCCCAACTGACCCAAGGAATATTCCATACCATATGACATCATGCTCAGCATATACAGCTGGAGGAAGAAGGAAAGGGGGAGCGGGATGTGATGGAGCCCTGCTTTCATGGAGATGGCTGAACACCTGCCTGCCGATGGGAAGGAGTGAGTGAATTCCTTGTTTTGCTTTGCTTGCATGCGTGGCTTTTGCTTTACTTATTAAACTGTCTTTATTTCAACCCACGAGTTTTCTCACTTTTCCTCTTCTCTCTCCCCCATGCCACCGGGGCAAGTGAGCGAGCGGCTGGGTGGCGCTTGGTTGCCAGCTGGGGTTAAACCACACCGCTACTGAATATCACATGGCTAAGCATTTTTCCCACCATGACATATATTAACTAGCTTAACAGAAAACCCACGTACATTCATTGTGTCTTAACTTCCTAAGTGAAATGACTACAAATAAGATTAATTTTCAGTACAGAGAAAATATTTTGAGAAACTACAGCTTGTTTAAAAAGTTGTAACTACACTCCAAATGAGAGATTTTATTTGAAAACAAAAGCTGTCTTTTTAATAATCATAGATATTCTCCTGAAGTTGGCTTAGAAGCATTTGCTACCTTCCCAGAGTTTGCAACAGAGTTTGTGATTTGCATGTGTGCAGGTGAGGAAACCTCTTTTTTAAAAAAATAAACAAAACTAGAGAAGAAAAATCAGCTTGATTTTCTTCTTCACGAATACACAACAAAATGGAGAAACGAGCGTCAAAGAGACAACCCCTTTTCCAATGTTTAAGCTAGCAAGAAGTGGTAGGGGCATAACAACTATACCTAGAAAAAATCAGCCATGCAGTTCTGCTTCTGGGAAGGCCCACAAACTGCTGGTATGAGACTGTGGGTACTTACCAGGCAGCAGCACTAAGCATGCCCTGTTTCATTACCATACATGTACTTGTCACTCCGCCACTCTTCATATCATGCAAGGAGAAGATGACTGCAATATACCTTGGTCCTCCTTTGGGATGTTCAGTGCTGTTGCAGTGAGTATCAGCAACGGTGAGCCAAAGGAAGAGTTTTCTTCAGCTTCAGTCTGCCCTATTTTGTACTCCAAGAAAGCATTTTCTATCCCACCCCCAGTGCTCTGAGGACCCTGATGCCCCACAGTACAGCTTGGATGCACAGCAACATGGATGCATCCCAGCTAGCAGCAGCTGCTAGCTCACATATTTCCAGTCTTCTACTGACAGCATCAGAAACCTTAGGACAGATTAACTGGGCTGATCCTTGGGCAAGAGTTGTGGTTGGTGTTGAATTCCACATTGCACTCTGCTGCTGCCTAAGCTGCCTACTTGGAAAGGAGTTTAGGGGGCATTTTCATAAGTGGCTTAATCCAATGTAAGATCTGCACCGTCTCTGAAAGAGGCAGTCTCACTCTCTTTCCTCCCCTCGATTTCTGACCATAGATTCCTACCTTCTCCCACATCAGCAATGTAACAGCTCTCATGCACCCATACAGTACGTTAAAAATGCATCTTTGCCTTTCACGGGAACCATGCTGTGCAAATGCGAGGTTGTGGATGTACATTTTCAGACACATCTACTTTAAATGCAGCCACAGCCCACAGGCTGTAGTACTGAAGGGATTATCGGAAATGCTCAGCACTAAAAAGCTCCCACGAATTCAGGTACAGGAATGGAATATTCAGATTTAGTGGGAAGGCATGATACTTCCAAAAACTGGCTGTTACTGTAATGAAAGCTTTTTTCCCCCTTTTTATTTTTTTTACCTCTGCTTCTATAACTGAATTAAATCAGAGGCAGCAATCTCTGTATTCAGTCTCTTAAACATCAAACAAGTTAAATGCCAAAAGTTCCAAAGTGCTTCACTACTGGAAATTAAATATATGGAGTCTCAAGAAGATAAAAAAAAAAAAAAAGTTACTGTTTACATTTTTGGTTGAGAAATGCTCTAAAACAGAGGGAAACATTAATACTTAATAAAACTCAATCTTTTTCCCTTACCATTCTGTCTCCTAATTCTTCCTGGGTGATGATGAAAATACCTTTTTAATGAAAACAACTTCAATGGCACACAAATGTTTCTAAGAGGATATTAACAACTTATTTTCTTTATTACTTTCCCATTATACTTATAACGAAGAAATAATTATTTCTAGGCTGTTTCCTGCCAGATGCTGTTCTAGTACGTCTAGTAGGACATATCTTAAAATAACTGCTTTGAAGCAAGAAACTAAATTTTTCATCCTTACTCATGTTTTCCCTTCTCTTCCTTTTCTCTCTCTTCAAATAACTTTATTGATTTGGGCTCTTTCATAAATTCTGGCCTGCTTATATTTTTTTTCTCCATTATTTGTCATTGCTATAGTTCACAAAATCACCTTTGTGGAGAAAAAATTACTACAGAGGGTACCTGAGGTTCAAAAAAGCCTGAGAGCACCTCTGTTCTAATGCTAGTGGAGGCAGGATGAGAATCCTTAGGCTGTAGTTTCACACCAGCTTTAACCCAGCTTAAAACATCAATACCAGCCTCCTCACCACTTCCTTTGTACCAGCACTAAGACAAGGAGACAGATCAGAGAACTGATCGCGCTGACTACTAACCAGCCAAAAGACAAGGCAAACTTGGTTGTTAGCTAGGCAAGTTATTTCAGCCAGCTCACCATCACCACACAAATACTTCTCCCCATACAAAGCAAGACAGCAAGGAAGAAGGAGGGAGCACTGATTTCAGCAGTAATACAGTTGTACAGTGGAGTAATCATGGTCTTTAAAAAAAAAAAAAACAAACCAACAAAACCAAAACAACAAACAAGCACGGAATCTACTTGTGGTCTGTCCGGTGCAGACTGCTTCAGAGGATGGCAAGACATAAGCCAGCTCCAATCCAGAAGTTTCTTATAGCAAACATGCCCCTGCCCCTGCCCAATATGCTTCATGAGCCCTTCAAATATCGGTTAAATCCTCAAAGCAAGGATTTTGTACAAATGGATTCATTTCCACCATGAATGTGCTGCTGATATGGATTTACAAAGACACACATCTATGAAATAAAATTATACTTTCATGTAATTCTACAAGAACTCTGGTTATCTGAAACTCTTCAATTCACCGCCACTGGTCTGGTGCCAGAGAATATTGCCACAAATTAATAAAAAATGTACATACAGAATCATCTATTTATGAACAGCGTGTTATTATTCATTAGATGACCTGGTACATCCTAGCAGAATAGGAGATTCTCAAGCTGCAAAGGTAAGGCAGACTGTGAAGTTAGTGTTAGTGGTAAGGTTGTCTCATACTTTGAAAGCACTTTGAAGAAATACTTGTACATGTTCTTGACTTCTAAGTCCTCCATCCTTGTGCATCTTTACTTACCATGGAGACGAGCCACCAGCACAAGACGATGATGCAAGGCAAAGCAGTACTCGACTAAATTTTGTAAAGCATCAAGCTCAGAAGTCCAGCTGAGTGCTTCATACTGTCACCTACTGCTTCTACCAACCTCCAGTGAAGTTTTTTCCAAGGATGAAAACACATTCACAAATAATTATTATTTCTTTAAATGCTTCTTTCTGCCATCAGATCATCTGTAGAGTGCTACGTCAAGTAACAGCAATGGGGATACAACATTCACAAAAACACACAGCAAGTGTTGAGGGAGATAAATAACAGCAAGACAACCAACAGGAAATAACCTAGATTTCTGTGCTAATTCAGTAGTGCTGTATTTTTCCTTGGGATCTTTTTCTTGAAAATAGAGATATGAAAACAATAAAAAAAAATACCTACCTTATACAGTGCTTTCCATCCAGAAAAGTACTCTTTCAAAACAAAACTGCTTGCAAGTGCATCTTGAGCCTGCCTCCCTTACGATTCAAGGAATTCAAATGATTTGAATGGATACATTTATATATATGTATCCAGGCTGTGATCACATTAGTATTTTTAAACGCAAAAACTATGCTATTATTTAAAAAGAGCATTCAATAATTGATGGGAGTTTGGATGGTATTCTAAAAAGGGAATCTCCAAGGCTTTTTTATTTTTGCTGCTGTTATTTTTATTTTAAAGAAGCCATCACGCTCTCAGTTTCTCTCGCACAAGAAAATTAAAATAGCATTATGACCAAAAAAATGTAGTGAACTGCAGTGGATAGTAACTAGCTTGCTTTGAAGTCCTTTCTAGTGGAATAATATAAAAAGCATAAGAAAGTCTAAGAGATAATTGTTGAAGTCATGGACTAGAAGGCAATGCTAGTCAATTCTGAAATAAATACCTTACCTACCACATTGTCTAATTCACATGAAAACAAAGTATGTTTTAAAAATGTTACCAGTTTTACAATAATTGCATTTTTCATTTCCTCCAGTTAAGAACACAGTACATAACAGTAGCAAAGAGAGACCTTTTCAGAGTGCTCTGTACTTCACACTACTCTCACTTGCTTGGGATGTGGCAAAAACTTACTTTCAGATTCTGATTTACTCAGAACATGCTGAAACTGCTCACCACACTCATATTCTCCAAAAAAGCTACATCTTGATTCTGAGGAGAGACCTGCAAATGAAGGCTGTATAAATTAATGCATATCAGACTCTTTCAAAATGGTGCATTTTTCCTTCCAGTAAACTTCCTGTTTAAAGTGGATTGAAGTCAATGAAAAACACATAATGATTTCAGTGCATACTAGTACGGGTCCTTACAACAATATAAGTAACTTACCTTCGAATTACACAGTAAAAGAAATATAAGGTCTTGAAAAAAATAAAAAATATATTCGGGGAGAATATACACTATTGTCACTTAACTGTTTTCTTTTTTACTGGATTTTTCCTAGTTTGGGGGGATTTGGGGGAGGGTCGCTGGTTAATACTGCTATAAGGCAGTAATATAAGGCTATCTACCCTTCGGATTTTCAGAGTAAGAAATTTTATTTATAGAGTTTTGCTCCTCCAACTTTACGCTATATTGCTTTATGCTTGTCAGACTAGGAAGAGAAGCACCTCCTATTCTCCCCACTTCCCACTGACCTGCTGCAAACTTACTGCCACATAGTTCTTCAGTTCTGTTATACTTCTACAACTTTGATCATCCTCGGCTTTATCCACATCATCAGTAAACATTATAAGTCACCTAAGCTTCTCAACGCTACCGTTGCCATTTTCCTAATCTGTTATTCAATGTTAGGATTAAATAAAACCAAAGGCCAAATTTTTGACAGCTGTCTGTATTGCAATTCACAACAGTGCTAGCCACACAACACCTATCTATTTTAGTGCAGTCAAGCCCTATTGGCAAGTCCCAGAAAGACAAAGAAAAACTCACCAAAATTTCTTTCTTCCTAAGACTTTTGGGTCAAGCAAAAGTTATGCAGCCCAGTGTGCAAAATCCATGCTCTACTCTGCTTTCTAAATAGATCTTTTGGAAGTTTTGGGGACTGGGGAGGAGAGCATGCCACAGCAGAAACTGTGTTCCAGCTTCTCACTGAGAAAGATTCTCCTAGGAAATCTCCTGTAGTATGTACAGAAAAATGTCCCAGGTGGCCAATATGTGTCTCTTGCACAACCTGTGTGGTCATTTCTTCCATTCTGGCCTTCCCTCCACTTCCAATAGCACAAGGGAGATGGGAGTGTTAGGCTTTGGATAAACTGGATAAATATACTCTGATGTTCTCACATGGCACGCACTGTACTATAGCATAAGGTACACTGCAGCCAAATGACATACAGGAAATATGCAAGAAAGTGGAAGGAGATGCTATTCTGTGTATATTGAAAAGCTGAGTTCATTAACTTTTCTGCAAAAATACTGGTTAAGTCCTATTAAATAGAGTTACTTGGTTTCCCCAATTTTTTGCAAAGTCCATCCTGAATGATGAAAATGATGAGATGCCAAAGTCTACACTTGAATACTCTGTAATCAATAACTTTTTGCTCCTGTTAATTGAAAAGCTCTAATCATGTTCCTTATTAAATTATTCGCCTCCTTCATTCAGTTATCATATGGTATACTTGCCTGATCAGAGGGTAATACAGAGTGGATGACTAAACAGTTTACAACGTCTACTTTTTTTCCCTTAAAAGACACATGCAAGAAGAAATGCACCATGAACAACTATTTGATGGAGATGAGTCCATTTTATAGGAGGAGAAACAGACTCCAGTTCTGCTGGTGAGCTGTAAGAGCTCAGGTCACCATGGAGGGCTGGGGTCTAGGTATGCCACCTTGCTTGGCTTCATTATTTTTGCAGTTGCAGTGAAACCTGTTAATAGTGGGCTGATAGAAATTTGACCTTGCTCACAATGGACTATAAAAATACGCTTCAGTTCCTGCGAAGGCAATCTTCCTGAACTGAGTCTTTAACTGGTTTTCTCAAATGACTGTGTTAGTGGTTGGGGCTGCATCACTGCAGTCTGTGGGAGTTTTGCTGTTGGTAACAATGTCTCCGAGGAAACAGCAGTCAGTGGAGATCTATCTCTGTTTCCTGGTAAGGTTTTTTGGCTTTCTATCCAGTTTCCTTTCCTGTTCAGAGAGATGACTATCTGAAGTGTTTGGTTAGCTTTAAATCACTATGGTACTGTCAAAAAAAGATTGTTCAACAAAGCCAATAGAAAAAAAATAAAAATAGCTCCTGTAGAGTTCATCTCACTCAAACCCATCCCTAATAAGTCATTTGGTCACTGAAATGACACCTGCAACATTTTCCCTTAGGATTTTAGTTAGCAGTGTTGAATATGTGGGCCACTATACTTAGCAAATTCCTGCTTTTGTTTGTGCTTCTGAATAACACAGTATTCAGAACCTGCCAGTGTTACTGAGTATGCTGCAGGCTCTTTACTGTTTCTGATCACTTTACAAGGAAATTAAATATAATGATGAACCACTGTTAACAATAAATTCCTATTTATATTGTCCATAGGTACTTTGGAAAGCTAGTCATGGTAATTTCTTCATATGCTGTAATACAAAAACATAGTACAATATAATAAATTAGTCCTAGACTCATAATGAGGTTGGGTTTTTTTTATATCTCATTTTGAATGTAGGCCTGCAAGTGTTGGAAGGTACTTCAGAAATACACTGACAGTTTAAAAATAGATTTTTTTTTAATGCAGTATCGTTAAATATTTCTTCCAAAATGGAAGTATAGAAATAAATATTTGGAATCTATTAATTTTTGTGACTTTTTTTCCTCCTTATAAGTCTTTAAAATGAAACAGGAACTATAAGTGAATCCAGGTAGCGCATTCAGATTGATTTTGGTCAAATAGCCCGACCCAATGTTGACCCTACTGAACAATGCACTGAAAAAGGTGATTATACAACCAGTATACAGGGATGGGTGGAAGGAAGAGACAGCTGTTTCTAGTGAATCATTTGAAGCTCTGCCTGAGAGAAAACATCCTATTCATCATAGAGGAAAGCAAAGAGTAATTTCAGGAACTTCTGGTGCAAACACTAGGTTCTCAAGACAGAGGGCCATTGTTCTTCATACTAGAAATACTGTATCATTTGTGCAATTATGTTCAATAATTGCCAGAGGATTAGCTTTGTTTCCTCTGGTTTCACAAAATAAACAAACAATCTCTTGTATGCTATCTTCTACTCTGACAATAATGTGACCAAATTAGGGAAGAAACAGCTATAGCAACTAGAGATACATCCAAAGATGCAAGCTAGTTCAGTTAGACACCTTGCATGGATCCTCCATTTCCAGTTCTGTGCTATGGCATGGTTTTCTAAGAAGTGCTGTTATTGCAGACTTCTTCTAGATGTAAAAGACAAAAAGGAAAGGACCATACCTGGCCTTCTGAAAGCATCACTTAAGTTTAAAAAAGACTAAGGTGAACTAAGGTTTATATCACTACATCATAATAAAGTCATGTAAGACAGTCCCACATCCTGTGCTTTCTATCATCAACAGTCCAATGCTATACATGAAATAGCAGCCTGGGATCCATATTAGATGTTTTAGTACACATCTCTCGCAGTCTCCCAGGACCCATAAGTTAAAGGTCAGATTCCCAGCCATGAAAAGGCTTGGAGAGCTAGAAAGAGGCACAGAGATACAGTCATAGTTTCACCATTATGGGGTCTTTTTACTCCGATTCTTGTCCCAACAGAGTCTAGGGCAGTCTCATGCATGTCCTCAATCACCCCAGCTGCTTGTGGTCTCCACCAGTACCTGATCACTACCTGGGCACAGAACCACTCAACACTCACCTGATCTGCCCCCCAGCATAAACCTTTGACAATAGGCTACCAATCCGCTATTCCAATCAACTGAAGCTAAGGATTAGTCCAGACCCTTCAAAGGCACAGCCAGATCACAGCTGAGAATTTGGCTTTTGATTTTTACTTGTCACCTGCACAGAAATGCTAACCATTTGCCTAGCCAGATGGATCTGTACAAACATTTTTAGATCTATTGCCAGCATATCTTCCACCCGTTCTGGTGAAAAGAACATTTCTGATCAAAATTTCTATCAGGTTTAAACTATTCAATTCTTTAATAAAGTTGCCTGTTTGCATAATGCAATTTGAACCACTAAGAAAAGTACCTATCTATGCCATAGCTTAAGAGAAACAAATGGATCATAAATAAACTTTTTTCCCCCAGGCGCCACCTAGAAACTTTCTTTTCTTTTTTATGTCACAGCATTCCTTCACAAAAAGGTGTCTCTTATTCACTCAAAGATGTGCCATAGCCACGCTCATCAAAGCACAGGAAAATTTGTTTTGCTTAATTTTGAAGCCACTTTAAAAACTGTGTTGAAAATTTAACTTGACTCAAACATTACATAAAGGTGGGGGGCGGAATATATGTTCAAAGGAAATCAGAGGAGTGTGACTGAAAAATAGAGGGAGGGGGGAGGAAAAAAAAAAACTAACAACCAAAAACAAACCCCAAAGCATCCACAGAAAGAACAAAGAAATCAAATTAAAAGTTGAACATTGTGGGCCTGGTCCTCATCTACCACAATGGATATAATTTAGGAATAAATCGACTCAAGCTGGTCAGCGAGGTCAAAGAAGAATCACACACTTAAGATCACCTTACCAAACGAAAAACTCCAATTTTGAGAATTACATCAGGTTTCAGATTTTTCGATTTTACTCATTTTTATTTTGGAGTGAGAATTTCCCAGGTTGCAAGGCAAAATAATGCTTAGTAAAAATATACGGAGCTCTACAACTCCTTTGCATAACTTTTCTGGAGTTGCACTCTCCCAGGCTGGACTCCCTTTTCTTTTTCCACTGTTCATTTTCTTCCCCCCATTCTGCCAATTTTAATCTAGCAGGGAAAGTCCTTTTCTAGCATGCACTGTCAAAATATTCAGGACATGGACCTTGCATTCCGAGAATGCAATGCTGTGTCCAGACAGCAGTGCTGGGTGCCTCAGGGATTTGTAATAATCAACACGCGTATTCCTAGCAGTCAAGATGTGTTCCACTGCACAGCTGTGCACCTCTGCCTTTGATTTGTTTGGGGTGCATGTTCCTCCCAAAGGCAAGCTCTGTGTAGCTAGAGTAGTCTGTCTGAAGAGAGTGATGGTTCACTGCTAGCTGAAGGGAGGAAGACAAATCTGTTACCCATTACTCTGGTAGGAGTTAACTAATTATCCCCAATAACTCCAGCCTTTACAATGGGAAAGTAGCACACAGCTTTTATAAATAAGAATTATTGACCTTTTTAAATAGTTTCAAAAGAAGAAACTCTGCATCAAATGTGAGTATAATTTAGGAACTACTACATAGCAGCAAAACTACATTAGACTTTCTGATTTTTCCATGGTATCCTTGGATAGATACACCACCCAGTAGACCATGTTAAATGCTCCGAAGGTAACAGGAAATAAAATGCGTGCATATTTGTCTATCTTACTCGTGCCAGAGTGGGAGGCGGGGGGAGCAGGTGGTGTGGCAGCAGATGGCTTTGCAGATGCTCCTAATGTATTAGGTGTGGCGGTCTGAATCTGCTCCAGTCTAGATCCAAGCAAGTGCTGAATGGAAGGGGATCCAGCTGTGGCATGCTGGGATACAAATCCAGTTAAAATTGGGGTAGAAGGCGGAGCTGGAGGGGTAGCTCTTGCGGAAGATAATGTCTCTGATGCATTGATGCGTGTGAAAGGGTTGGGACTTGATGCAGAAAGGGAGTGGGGTGTAATGTCAGAAGACCCCTGAGCTACAGAGGGAGGCTGGATGGAGCTGTGCCTTGTGTCAATTCGGCTCCCACCATCAACTTCGGACTGTACTGTGGCATTCGTTCTTTTCCTCACATTTGAATTGGCATCTGTACTCTGCAAAGTTACAAAAAAATACCAGTCATTCTTAAAATAAACACTTAAACAGAAGCAATGGAAACTTTATAATCAAGCACTATCAGAGTAATACCCACAAATACAACCAGTATCTTGATCCTGCAGCACAAAGATACCGCATGCTCATGAAAATGTATTTAATAGCATATAAAGTGATAAACAAGAGTTTCTTTTACCTGCGGCTGGAATTCCAGGGCGAACACATCTGATGCATCACACTCCATGTGATGTGGTACCTATGTAAACTTAATACCATGAGGCTAAGGATTCTTGGGTTAGAGTTGGGTTTTTTTTCCAGGCTCATGCTCAAAACAAAATTCAATGATGTTTACCTATTTCTCTGATGACATAAAAACATTCTAGATGCAACTTACCAGTCATGATGGTTTAATTCTTCTTTATATCTCCAGAAAAATAACTACTATATATTAGGAATTCTAGTCTGTCTTCTAGAATAGATGCTACTAAAATGCAAGTATTTACCAAATTAAGTTACCACACTGCTGTTCTTTCAGAAATAAATACAGTGCNGCAGACTGGGGCTAAACCACAACACACATCAGCCACAAGCAATAAATTCTCCAGCTGCAATTGAACCAGTGAATAAATCAGTCTTTCGTCAACTAATCCTTTCCATTCATTAACTAAGAAAAGTGGTGAATTCTCCATCACTTGATGTCTTCAGGCAAGTCTAGATTCTTTCTGAAAGATATACTTAAGCTAAATAGTACTTATTAGGCTGCATGAGAAACTGAAATACAGATAAGGAAGTACAGATGGGAAATCCAGCAGAGTTGAATATTTTACTGACTTCTGGAAGTGGGACTCAGGCTCTGCCTTTCTTTTCTGCATTTAAAAGGAAGCCTAACATCTCCTGAACTTCCATCTGGAAGGGTACCTGAAGAACAGACTTTTGAACCTTCAGCCCTGCATCTAAAACATAATACAAAACAAATTATATATTATTATATTTTAGATATAATATGTGAATATATTTTGTGAAGAGACTCACTGCTTTCCAAAAGACAAAGATTTAATGGCAGATAGGCTACATATACTCAACAGCAGCAATACAGGTCTAAATACAGGCAGGACCAAACAATCACTTGTTATATATCAAAACCCACATGTTTTGCACCTCTCTGCTGATACTGTTCCCAGGCATTGCCCTGCACTAGTGTGCCTTTGGCTCCCCTTCCCTTCATCCCTATGAGAGAATGTTGCCAAAGCTTACAGCACTACAAAAAGGGAGAGAAAGTAGGCAACGATCTCCCTTCCCTCCTTCATCCAACAGCAATTCTCTCCAGCTAAGTGCCAGATCAGTAACAGAGAACAACTCAGGTCTTATTCAAGGTACTAAAGTACCTTGAGTAGTAAGAAGAGTGACAACCATGTCTGTCCGCTGCATCAGTTATGCTTAGCGGTTTTGCTCAAGGAAACAGAGAAACAGGAGCTGAAAAAAAAATCAGAAAAAAATAATTAAAAAAAAAAAAGAACATTCACTTGACACCTCCAGTATTGCTGTCACGGCCAGAATGCTAGTCCCAAATCCTGTTAATTGCAGTACAAATCAGTCACTGACAATACTGCTGGCCTGAATTTATCTGAAGCTGTCACAGGTATATGCCAGTTCATGGCTGATGTATTTGCCAGCTCACGGTTGATATATCAAAGAATCCCTCTTAGGTTTCACAGTTTTTCTTCCTGCATAGAAGCGTGTCAATCCCTTTTACTTATTTTTCTGCATCTGCAATTCAAAAAAGCAGAGGACTGGAATAAACATCAGAGGAAACTGATATTTCCTGAGAGAAACACTAATTGTACTGTTTGAAAGAGAAGCCTCAGTCACTCTTCAGGAAGTGCAGAAGTACACATAGGTGTGCAATTTGGATACTTTCACACTAGGGCTGCCAGTGACCCAGGAATAGTAAAGCAGCTTTCAAGACTGCTAAACCAAAATTATAAAGTACAATCAGGACAGGAGAGCATTTACTAGAGACTTGGTAATACCTGATGGTGTCTTGCACGTTACTTGAAGGCTTGCAAAGCTAAGCAGATATAAGTCATCGATGTTCACTGTCCAAAACAATAGCTCTGTGCTACGGAGAAACTGGCACTAGAGTCATTGAGGGGAGGTGAGTTTTACCTTCTATATGCAGATCCTTGGACAACCTGGCTTTGCTCAAGTAAGATTCTCCCATCATAAAGCTCTCAAGCAGTGCATGGGGAGCAAAAGCCCACAGGCTGGGACAGGGGTTGCAAAGTAGGCCTGCACTGAAACGGACATGTGTCTTGCTTCCCTCCCACCCTCTGCGTACATTAGACCAGTAGCTTAGAGGTGGGGCTACTGGAGAAGTACCACATCTCCAATCACTCCAAGCACAACCATAAAAGAATGGTCCCAAGAGTAGAGCAGAGAATTAAGTGCAACTCACAGAGGCACCATTTAATTCTCCTGCTCACTTGTACTGTCGCCTGATTTCAATGGCCACCTCAGTGTCCTTCCCTTATGTGCATCATCAACCACAGACACCGGTAAGAAAGGCAGGTAACAGCCAGGCTCCTTCTCACATTCCAGTCACCTCCATTTCTTTTGTGGGAACTTGTTTCCATCGATACCTTTGCATAATACCACCTCTTCCCCCCACCCCTACTTCGGCTGTCGTCTAAGTGACCAAGTAAGACCTGTTGCTATTTAATCCACTACTCATGTCCCATTAGAGTGTTTATTCTAGAATAAGATTATCTATACTATTTCAAATGGTCAAAACATATAACTGTTTAAAAGCCTACTGGGCATCCTCTTTCTTGCCACTGATACACAAAACTTCTGATACTTCAGGAACCTTAACTTTAGAGAGAAACACAGTTTCCTGGTAAGTATTACAACATAGACATAAAGCCCAAATAGATAACATTGTAAGATAGCACGTAACGGCATTACAAGCCCCCAAAATATGGATACGTTTTTTGTTAATTCTCTGGAAACCATCTTCCAAGCACTCAGAGCATGGAAATTAGAAATGGTATTTCTAATATGCTCCACAGACAAAGTATCACTGATAACTGGCTGTTGTTGCATGTCATTGTAATGGTTTGGATTTGTGTTCTTGAATCGAACCTTGTCCTTGAAACATACTGACACAAGCATGTTCTATGGAGAGAGATGTTACATTACACGCAGAAAGACAGCGGCTTTGGCCTCTGCTGAAGCAGCCTGTTAACTGTTAACACTCACTCTAACAGTGCTGGGAGCAACTTAAAGATTGGAGATAGAAAATCTGCTGGGTCAGTGCTTAGCTCCAATACCTTATGCACCCCAGAAGCCCTAAGGGGAACACACTCCAAATCCTGTCCCCAGTACGTTTTGCAGAATCAGCGCACACCAGCAAAACAAGAGGCAAGCAGCCTGCCTCACTGCTCCCTTTTTTAACAGGACAGCTGTATCACTCCCTCTGTGAGTGGTGAGCACCCAGCTCCATGCCCTGTCAAAGGCAAGCTTTATTCCCAGGATGGCCTCACCAGCACATTGCCCACCACCTCCACTCAAATACCCTGTTCATGCACTTGCCTTACTCAAGAATATATCATGACAATAGCTCGTTCTCCTCCTTCAAAGTGCTCAGGTGTGTCTCCCTTTTGGTTTCCCTAGTTGAAAAGTTTCTAGCAAGAATTCTTGTTATTGGTTGTATACATATGATCCCTACATATTCCCCTATTCACAGCTCTACATCACCTAAAGATTAGTGCCGAGATCACTAATAAAAATATTAAACAAGGCTGATTCCACAGCCAAGCCTTCACAAACCAAATTCTGTTGACACCAGCAGAAGTCAGGTTAACCACTACATTGCAAAACATAGTAAAATGCAACATTCGGTTTGTACTAAGCAAAACATTCCACAGACATTTCAGCTACAGTGCATATCCCTAGTAAAAGGATATTGTGGTAATGACAATCTGACCACCAAATTATATACACATGTAAAGCACTTGCTGCCCCCCAAAATTATTTTACTTTGTCTTTTTAAAAATAACAGTGAGAAACACAAACCCACTGCTTATCGGTAACTTTTCGTTTGGAGGCATGAAAACAAGAAATAAAATATGAAATCAAATGGAAGTCAAATTAAAATGCAACTCAAGAAATGAAGGAATTATCCAAGTAAAGATTCCTTTCCGAGGGCAAGTCAGGAAACCAGTCAATTATCCTGAACCAACAGAGAGCTGCTGTGCTAGTCCAGATGGGGCTCCACAGGAAATACTGAGTCCACATTTTTCACATTCTCACTCTAGATTCAGGAAGGATCTGATTTGCTGGAGACATTTCAGTGAGATTTTTGGGAGACATTTAAAATGGTGTCGCTCAGAAATGCAAAATGGGANCTGCAGGTGGATATCTGCTCCACCATTAACCTCCATGGGCTGCTGGGGGACAGCCTGCCTCACCATGGGACTTCAAACATTTATTACCAAGACTTTGATTTAGGGACACTGAAAGGTACCACATGTCAGAGGTAGACAGGTGACTGCTCTAACAAAGCCAAGGAATTGCCCATAGGGAAACGCAAACTCCAGTCTTTTTCAAAAGAGATTGATAATCCCTCCTTCTTTCTGTCTAAATAAATATTTCATTAGTCCATAGAAATCAAAAAGAGAGAAATGCTCAGTACAAGAGATTTAGAGAGCTCCATCCTATGCATTAGCATACTTTACTGGAGAAGGAGGGGCCATAGGATAGACAGGAGGTTCAAATTCTGTCAGACAGGGAAATAATTGAATCTGTTTCCACATCCTGGAGAAGTGCTCCAGTTATTAGGCATGGGATACTCCTCTGCCTCCCGATTTGTTGAAAGCAGCTGGAGCAGACTGGTTGTAAATAGCAGCTCCTGAAGGCCAAGCTTACACATCCCAAGCCCTCTCCCATGGTGTTCAATCTGCCTGGAATTCAGCATTCTGGATTTGAGGTTTCAGCATCGCTCCCTTTGAGGCTTGGGTCTCCTCAGGCACCGGATGTGTACATAGGACTGAGATCCCACCAGGTCTGTGGATGATATGCTACAACATCCAAGTTGTTTAGGCAACTAGTTTGTGTACTAAAACTAAAGAAACAAGCAAAAACCTCACTGCAGTTTACAACCAAGAGGTGCAGTCAGATGTTTTTCAGCGTAGAGCAGAGCATGTCAGATCTTTGCAAAGATGTGGCCTTCTGAGATATCAATGCAAAAGCATGCCACAGAAGGGATTGGTAATTACTAGCACTTCAGCTAAGAAGTGTTTTAGTTCTGGGTTTTGATTGTTCTGTCCACCCTAAATAATAATAATAGGCATATATTCTAATTAGTGGACTTAGTACCGTTAGGTTGGACTCAGTCTTAAGGGTCCTTTCCAACCTAATTATTGTATGCTTGTAATTTATGTGAGGTGATAATAGACTTCCACCAAATTTGATACTAAACCCATTAAAAAGGCACCAAATCTGGAATAGAATAATCTAAACCCTCTGTTCCATAGAGGATAGCTGTGTTCCCTGAAGTTTTGAGAGTCAGTATGGAAACTGTTTTATTATGATCAATAAAACAGCATGCAGTATGCAAAAAGCTTTTAAAATATTTATTGTATTAAATCACATAGAGATCTTGCTTTAATGTTAAGGATCATATGCTATTTTGCACAGTTTTTATCTTGAAAAGAACTGAAGTGGGGAAAGATACATTTAGTACAAATTCTTCCTCTGTAGAAAGTCCTGATGTAAGATGCCCTTTTGCTAGTCCCAGAGCCAAAAGTCCATTTTCTTTGGCATGAAGATAGGATAAGTAAACCAGCCTCCTTGCAGGCGTGTGTAAATTGTGGTAATTAATGCTGTGTCCTTCCTTCCCTTGACAAGTGGATTCACGTGCAATTGGCCATGAATAATACAATGAACAATGCTGTTAGCACACTTCAGGATAAATCTATACAATTTATTGTTAAATACTGTGGCAGATTTGTGGAGCAAGTTTGGTGGTCAGCTTCTATGACAGAATGTATAAAAAACCCAACAACAAATCTATTGCAAAAAAATCAATTTTCACATAATCTGCTTTTCCATTTAAGCTCAACTTTGATGGATACTGCTGTTTACTACCACACTAAAATGATGCACAAATATGAGTCAGTCTAAGCTCTTCAATATTTAACAAGGTTTGCACACTATAAACAGCTGCTCACATAATGTGAAAATTCTGAAACTTTCCCTAAGCCTCCACAAGGCTTGACTTGAGCCAAAAAAAATAAAGTACTGGATTGTTTTGTATGTATTACTGTTTTTTGACAAGCAAGCCAATTTTGCACTTCAATGAAGTCAAGATTGCAAATTTAGCATAAACTGAAGTACCGTGCAGCAGCTGAGCTGAGATTCACGGGAAGAGGACCATCAGCGCAGCAATATACAATACTGAACTGACAAACTTCGTCATCTTGTTACAGAACAAAGAGAGCTGGTAACAACCACAGTGCGTATTCCCTATGTAAGGCCAAGCTAGAATCTGTAAAACAAACAAAAACATTATTTAAAAGTTACATGCCAAGTCCTGGGGAGAATACAGCAATGATAAAAGTGATTACTAGGACATCAGGCAACTTTATCCTTAGGACTGTATTTAACAACGTAAGCACCGACAATGCTGCAAGCTGTGAGAAGCTCTTGTGTTGGTTACAGCACTGCATGGAGTTAGCTCCTTCATACAAATCAAGAGCATCTTCCTATAGCCTGTTAGCACACCACATAGCAGCTTCAACTCAGTCTCTGCAATTTCAAATTGCTTCCTAGTTTGTAGGATGGATACATTCTGTTGGGATTTAAATCCGAAGTAAGCAGTTCCTACTGCCTGAACTAACAGAGAACCAGGTGTACTACACATTAAAACTAGGGCCATGCATTTGCAGTATAATTCAGAGCTGTTCTTCTAATCTGCCTCAGGACTCCTCGGAAAATAGTTCAGCAGCCCTAGGCTTGGATATATAGATGCTTCAGAAGACCTGCATCAGCCTCATCCTACCATAGACCTTCACAGCAACATTGTGCAAGGTCCCAGGGCTGCTTCTGCACCATTTGTTTACTGAAACAGAGTTCATTGCTGCAAGCCAATGCATTTTCTAGGTCCTTAGCAGATCTTTCACCGGGATTTCACTAAAGTGGTATCTCTCTCTGGGACAGAGGCAGTACAATATTTAAAGTAGCTTTTACTTTTTCAGGGATAAATTCACAGCAGAATTTACAAGTCACAACACCACCATCTGGTACCAGTCGCAGCAGGAGAGAGCTAACTCTTCGACATCCAGCAAACAGCTGTCAAAGCTGTTGAGAAATGCCCTGGGTAGGATAAGAGCCTCGATTACATGCCTTTGCAGAAGCAGCCATCCAACCCTACCCAGTCCTCTCAGCTCTGAGCTCTTTCCTGAAGCTAGATAGCAAAGTCACACTGAAAAGACACACTCAGAAAGGGTCTGTCCTCCTCTATAGTAACCCAGAGACCAGGATGGTAACTTAGGTTTGGTGATAGGAGACCTCTTCTCAAATCTGTCCTGACTGTCGCAGCAATATCAACACAGGCTTCCCACATCTCAAGCGCTTCCCCACCAGGACACTGGATATTTTAGGACAAGTGGTCCTCATTGCTTATTATAGATGTTGCATTCTGCATAATTCAATCTCACCCTCCCATTGCAGTGCATATACAGACAAGCTGGCTTCAGAATCAGTTCTTCTCCTCCTCCCTGGTCCCATATAAATTATTTAACATAACGAGAGCAGCTTCAATAGGAACTTAGCATGCCATGGACTACCTAGCAGTCTGTTTACTAATACAATTCTCTGAGACAGAAGGGGCAGGACTCAAGCCCACTCAGACTCCCACTTGGGGTTTGTGGGAAGCTGTACCTAATAGGCATACTGGCCATTTAGATGAAACAGAGTAGGTATTTTCCCACCTAAGATGCATGGCAAACACTTTGGAAGCAGCAAGTCAGTTCTGTGCATGCCGACCCAGGGAAGTTTAGTAATTAAGCCTTTTAAGGTCCTAATCACCATTTTGGATACTTAATCTCCCTAAGTTAAAAAAAAAGAAAAGAAACCACCACACCACAAAAATCAACAAAACAAAACAAAAACCAAAGCAGCCCTGAATAGGGTATCACAATCAAAGAAGTTTTAAAATTGCACAGAAGAATTTTAATTATTAGAATAACACAGCATATAACAAAGAGGTACTACTATAATGGAATGAAAAGTGAACAATAAACAAGCAACTTTATGCCTCACTGTTAATTTTGCAAGACTAAGATTAGGGCCTTCCATGACAGCACTATTAAACCTTCACAAGACGCAGGTAAATTAATATATAGGAAGGTAAGCAATGTGCTATATGAAAGCATAGGTTTCCCAAATTGGGAGATCTCAATTAATTCAAACAAAAGCTCATGCAAAAATTGGAAGGTTTAAAGCAACTAAGAGTCTGGCATTACTTGCTGTTTATCTGCAACACAAAAATTGTTTGTGTGGCAATTTAGTAATATTTTCCTATTAAACTCTACCATAGTGTTTTTTACCCTTACAATTCCTTCCTAAGGAAACAGTCTGTTCTTCTGGGAGGACATTATATAGCCTGCCAAATTCACACCATTTGACATTTACCAGGGAAGTAGCATGTTGTCATCGGTGTAAATAATGCTGCTTGTCCCAAATCCCACTGAGTCACCATATTGCCGTGCTGCTAGCAAATGCACAACTTGGAGGAGAAATCTACCATGTTTTACTATTATGTTGCAAAGCCAGTCAATCAAAATTTTACTGGAATAGTACTAGAGATTTTGTTTTGCCCTACAGAGCCCTGGAATATGACCAAGTAAAATCTCCTCCTGCCACAAAATACAATGAATTCTAGTCCATAGGTTTAGCAGTGCGAAGAGCAATGCAGATTATTTGGGGAGAAAAAGTGAGGGGAGATAAGCTATAAGAGCCAGTGTACCACCCATGCTGCTTATTTTGCAATCTGAAACATGTGATGGGAGGGGAGGAGAGGTAAGAAGAGCACTCTATCTTATGTTCCACCACTACACATGTCTAAAAGTGCAGGATGTTGTAGAAAAGTGAATTCAAGATTATAAAGAGACATACATTAGAAGAAGCTTTTTTCAAAAAATGGATGCCAAATTTATGCCAAATACACCCATCCACCTATATGGTGCTTAAGAGCCATTTGCATGCATACATATATGTATGTATGTATATGTAAGTATGTATGTATATGGTTCTTAAGCACTGGTGTGAACAATTCTTGAAGATTTTTTTTGTATCATGACAAAAATGAAAGAACTGAAAACATAACT
>VZTL01058717.1:0-10707 GCA_013400535.1 Scopus umbretta | reverse complement strand
CCTTCATGATGCTAGGGAACTACTAGGGAAAGTACTATGACGTACTATTAGGGAAAGGTAGCAAGGAACCTGACACACCTATAGTGCTGGATTTGATAAGCAATGTTAAATGTTTATTGAAAAAATAAGTGGAATAGTCAGTTATTTTAATTTTTCTACCTGCATATATATTCTTCCTTTTTAGCCTTATTTCACCATTGACCTTGATGTTAGGCCTAACACTGTAATAATTACAGAACAAATGTTGCCAACATGCAAGCTTGCTAACACATGACCTTCACACAGGGAGCTGAATTGTCTTCCTAGAAACCTCCAAGTATATAAACAATTCTTAGTAAGCTCATGCTAAGAACATTCATAGGGTCATCAAGAGAATGAGACTTTGGTCATTATTTTTGTAAGACAATTGTACTGAGAAAATATGATGAAGACTGTAGGCAGCATCAATGATCTAGAACATATGTTTTAATACATGGCATTAACTGTCAACTGGACTGTTGCACCTCTGACTCGTGTGGGATAGACTCCCTTCATTTTGAGTACATTTGAACTTTGGCAGTACGCCTGACCTTCTTTTTCCAAGATCCAGAAAGAAGCACTAACAGAACATTAAAGCCAAATTTTGAGTTTTTAAGTGTCAAGACCCATCCCTTTGGGGTCACAAAGGAAGAGACCTGATCCTTTTCAGGATTACTGAGCCAATGAAGAAGTTTATTTAATATGTCTCAGAGGAGAAAGTTAGAGCAAGTCTTTTTCAAAACATAGAAATTAACAATATTTACTATATTGATGCAATTTCTGTAGCAGATATAAGAAATTAAATCACATTACTGTTCAAACCAAAAACAATAAAGCACTTCAAGCCCAAATAGCAATAGTTTGGAACACTCCTATTAACTACACTGGAAAATAGAAAGGGGTATGAAGGACTAGAGTTATAACCTTTTGAAATTGGTCTTCCTCAAGTGTTCTCAAAAAATACAAAAATACACCAGTTTTTTGTTGATGAAACTTATTTTTAATCTTACTATTATTTCATATTATTCCACATAATTTCATACAAGTGAAGCAATAAACATCACAATGCATTTGAAAATATAAGAAGGTCATCCTTTACAGTACCTCAACCCCAAACATGCTCCCTTAGATGACGAAAGAAAATAGAAGTCAACTTGACAGTAGAAGGTACCTTCAAGTCATGAAGGAAGAGAAGATAAGGGAAAAAAAGTCATATAATTTTTAATCTCATCTCTGCAGCAGCAACAAAGCCCAAACTTACATAACAAAAAAGCAAACCTGTACAGATATGATTAGCTGCAGAAGGGCTAAGTCAGTAACCAAAACCACCAAAAATGAGACACCACCAAACTTCATGCATAAACTAATCAGTGTGGAAAAACATGGTGCAGTTCTGTTTCTTTGATACACAGACTAGGAAGAAGACACAGTTAGTGTAATTATTTTCTAGAATCTCTCTCTAAAATTAGAAATTCAAGAGAGGGTTAATATTTTTCCCCTCATTTTCTTTGAGGGTCTAGCATGTATTAAACTATCAGTCATAAGAAAGCTTTGCTTCTACAGCTTGTCAAATCAGTCGTATTAGTTTGACATTACCCATTAACAATACTAACCTAAAAACTTAAGTAGTGATCTTTGAACAAAATAACCATCACATAACAAGAGTATTTGTCATAAAACCTTCAAAACAGGCAATAATAGGTTACACATAAGCATAACAAGATTACATGAATAAAACCACTTAATGCAGTTAACACCTCTATCCTACCTAAGTAACTTTAAAACAGAACATAAAACTTATAAGCAACATCAAACAGCAACAACTTGAGAAAATATCTTCATTTTATTCTATCGCAGTCATAAAGTATAACAGGAAGAAGTTTATCTAGAGGTAATACTTTCCTCAGCTTGTTAGTCCAATTCTGACTGCACCTATGCAAGTTAAATTGATTCACAGGTGCAAACAGTTACAGCAGATAGATGCAGACAATTTACTGTGTACAGGTCTGTGCTGCTGTTGAAGTTCTTCTTTGCTTATTACCAGTGAAACAGGAAAAAACTTCATATTACATTTGAGTGGTGTTAGGCTATTCAGTACTTCACAGCACATACAGCAAAGTTGTGATAAAATTACATTTTTTCTTAAAGATTCACTGTAAATAAAAGCTTCACTCTCTGTAGTTCATTACACTCTTTAGTGAAAATTAACACATATCATCTGAAACTGGATTGTGCATTATAGATAAGTATAATTCAACAGGATTCAGCTTGGCAGAACTACCACTGATTCTCAATATCCATGAAATATAAACAGCAGGTTATAAAATAGGTTCCAAATTCAAAGATTCCTGTGCACTGGAGCTTATTTCCACACCGTTGCAGAATTTGTATTTTATGTTTAAAAAAAAATAAAGTAATCAAGAGAAGCCAGCTCAGTTATTTCACCTGTTCCTCATTTTATTCCAGGTGTCTCCTGACCAGTTGATGGCTATTTTTTAAAGCAGTTATGGAATTTGCAAGAGGACAACTTTCCAGCAACATTAAGATGAGAAATAAAAGTAAAAATGCAAGAATTGTTCTCCTTTTGTGATATTCATATTCTTTTCTACTGAATGCCTACAGAAATGTTTCCCTTTTCCATACATTATAAATAAATCAGCAAAATAATTCCCAGATAAAGTCTCAATAAAAATATAATTAAAAAATGCTGGTACATCTGATGGAGAAAACACTCATACAACTTCACAACTTATATTTATGACTACAGTTTACTGTTGAAATAATGTAGTGTTGAAATAGCAGCAACAGACTTTAGAAGAATTTTGAATGGAATCAAATTAAGAATAAATTAAGCAGTTTCTTTATGAAGGAAAAAATATTGTTTGTAGTCTGATTTTTCAGTATGAAAAACTAAAACCAGTTGAGTCAAAGAGATGTGGTTATTCTTGCTCCTCAGTGTAACCAGAGTGTATGGAGAGGTCGCCTTGCCAAACCTTTCATTCACTGCACACAGGTGTGACGCTGCTGTGAATTCTAGATGTGTTCACTAATGCACTATTAGAAAGACCTGCACATGTAGGTGCAAAGAAGACAGAGACTTAGCACAATTTTTCATTTCATACCTTCAACCAAACAAAAAGTATGACTTTGAGTGAATCAGTACTAATCAACACATTCCTATAAAAGAAATCAAGTAATCTCTATGTATATTTCAGATGAAAAATGTCAAAGGTCCAACACTACAATAAAAATTATGAAGCTTCACATTTTTAGGGAAAATATATTTCTTGATGAATTGCTCATATGCTCAGATGTCTCAGTTTGTTTTCCTCAGACATCAATTATAAAATAAACATATTTTTTCAAAAAAGGTTGAAAAATACTGCAATGAAGTATACAAGATGTGTATCTTCCAGCATCACATTGGGAAGGCTGCAGGATGACACTACTTTGCATCCTTAGAATGTGACTGCTATTGACAAGCACAGCTTTAGAAAAAACCTTTTCTTTTTCCTGCTCCTATAACCTAAGAATAAGTGTCTTCCACAAGAATACCTCTGCTCTATATAGGGCATTGTAACAGCAATGTGATGTGACTAGTGTTCCATCAGACCATATCTAAAGCAGGGAAGATGTTTAAATTCATATTATAAACACCGCCTACCCCATTCTGAAAAAACAATGATAACCAATTTTTCACAGTTATGAAAACTCATAATTTTCCTGTTTGATCTAAAAGTAGTTATTTCTTTTACTAGGATAGCATTACTTCAGGTACACAATATTCAAACAGCAATAGTGACTGCCACAAAAATTTTAGTCACTGTAAATACAGTTACTAAATTAAAAAGTTATGGTTTATTCACATTTACAAGCAACAGTATCCCTCTGGCTGTCGGGTTGCCATTCTCAATAATGAAAACATCTTGTATCTGCAGCATTTTAAGTGACAAAATTTGGCAAGATTGAAGGTTCTATGTTATTAATAAAAAGAATGTTTTCATTTAGGTTTCTGAATATCTGGACTTCATCTGTATCTATTTCAGAAAATAAGCTATCATAATTAGGTCTTTAAACCAGGAGATTATAAATAACATCCAAAGGAAGATGTGTTCCTGAGTTTTTCCTGTAGTCCAAAATGAAGATGAACATCAGCTGCATACAGATGTTGTAAGTTAGTGTCTTAGCACTACTTATAGGTCAACAGCAGTTAAAGAGGCCATAAAAATCATGAATGTATTTAAGACCTTGCTCCACACTCCTGTGATGGCTGTGATTCAGTCAGGATTAAATCAAAATTAGAACTCCCATCACATTTATCTGTAGAAAGTCCATTTTTTGGTTTTGGATAGGACCAATGTAATTCTTTGTTTGTTAGTTTTTCACACAAAAATAATAACAACAGCAATAGAATGCTTTTATCTTTCTGCAATTTCCTCTAATCAAGGCTATCTTGCACCACTAAAGCATGATCAAAAATGTACTTCTTTTGGATAATTCAATAACCAATTTTAGTTAATAAGTAATTTCTCAGCAGTCTAATTAGAAACACAGGAATCTCTTCTTGCAAGCTTTTACTCTATTGATTTTTAACCTGCTATTGTTGTAAAAATTAATCAAAGCTTGAAAACATACATTATTAATTGTCTATTATATACAGCATAAGGCAATACCACAAAGAGATATGCTAACCACTTCCAACAGTATTACTGAAGATAATAAAAAAAAAGAATGCATTGGGCTGAGCAGAGTGACAGGCAAATGTCTTGAATTAAAGTTGTACAAATCACTTTTCAGTTGACATCAGGAACAGTATTTGTGGATGTACTTGTATGTTACAAATAAGCTGTAAGTACTACACCACACCATGTGCTAGAAGTGGTTCTAAGAGAGTTGACATTAATCTAAAGGCATGAATCTTTATTATAGTTTTAAAATGCTCTCTTATTAAAAGTACTGAGCAGAATTCATCTGTCTTTTTCCATGCAGTCTGACAGTCATCTCTATTAACATTTCAAAGTTTACCTCTCAACAATGGTCTGAACAGATGAATACCCATGAAGACAGCATGACACAGCTGAGGGTCAAGATTGTGGCAAATGTCTTGCATCTAAGGTAACCCATGCTTCTTGTAGTACATCTTCTTTAAAACACTCTTCCACATAATCCGTCAGTAACAAGGAGGCTCTTGGTAAACTAAGCCATTCTAACTGTACACTTGGGAGCCCTAAAGTTAACACATATGAAAGTGGCTGCTATGGATTAGCCTGAGAAGTACATCCATTTCCCAGGAAATTATTTAAATTGCTACTGAGTTCACTGAATTTCATTTTGAATGGTTATGTTCAATGGAACATTTCAATAGGAATCCCGAGTCCAGTTTAAACTTTATTTTCCATATTAATCATAGAATCATAGAAACATAGAATCATTAAGGTTAGAAAAGACCTCTGAGATCATCTAGTCCAACTGTCAACCCAANCTTAAACCTCATACAATTGGCCTTGGCCCATCGATCCAGCCTGTCCAGATCCTTCTGCAGACCCTTCCTGCCCTCAAGCAAATTGCCACTCCCACCCAGCTTGGTGTCACCTGCAAACGTACTGAGGGTGCACTCAATCCCCTCATCCAGATCATTGATAAAGACATTAAACAAGGCTGGCCCCAATACTGAGCCCTGGGGAAAATGAGACTAGAACTTTGGCCCTGTTGTTTTATGACTTCTTTACTGAAATGGAAAAGGACACTGCTTATTACCTACATTCTGAGCTTGTCAGGGACTTTGTCATTTCTGTGTCTTTGTCATTTCTAAAGGGGTACTACAGATTAATGTGTATGCATGAAAAATATTTACTCTCTCATGTAACACTTTCTTTTACAGTTTAACTTCTTCACCTTTTTCAATAGCAAGCTGCCTAGCACGAACTGGTACTGCTTCAGAGTATCCTTTCGCTAATGTATTCTGCTTAATCTAATTCTTTATATTCTTAGTGGCTTTCCATCATAATTAAGCACAGGAATGCCCAGCAGAAACGAAGAGATGAACTTTCCCAGTGTCCAAGATCCCATCACAGATAACCCAAAGAAATACATTCTGTACTGTTTAACTTGACGCAAGTTGATGGCTAGCACTTCTCCTGAACAAGGACAGGGAAGCAAGAAACAGAATAAAAACTATTCTGTAGAAACGTTGCACATTAATGAAATTCAGACAGATAATGTGAGCAGCTATAAGGATAAATTTCATAAATCTAAAATATTAGTAACTTAATCCCTCATTCTAATATCTAGGATAGTTAAATGAAGGTGGGAATAACATGGAAAATGTGTGTGTATGTGTGTGAACTAAGCAAACATAAACCAAATTTATGTATGAAAATATCTATAAGTAGGGATCCCTTCACTGTTACAGCAGCATCTTTATTTTTATTCTAAAAAAAAAGTTTTGTCTTACAGTGCAAGCATCCACTCAGAAAGTATTCTGTGGTGAGACTTTTCCATTCCTTGCTCTGCTAAACCTGCACTCTATTCCTTGCCTAAAGAAAATCAGTGCTAGAGTTGAGAGATCACTTTCTAACATGAAAGGAGTTCTGTTCTCCACCCCTCATAATTTAGCTATGAAAATTCAGCTCCAATAATCAGTGAAAACTGTGTTGTAAATCAAAAACATCCTTCAAAAATATGGATTTGCAATGAGAAGAAATATGTGGGCAAATGCAGATACCAGAATTAGAAACAGAAACCATCAATAAACTAATTTAGTAACTNTTTTACCCTTCCGAGTCTCTCCCTATCTCAACAGGGGGGCAAGGGTGAGTGAGCGGCTGTGTGGTGCTTGGTTTCCAACAAGGGCTAAACCACAACAGTAACTCAAGCAAACTTAGATTACTGATAAATCTATTTTTTCAGATGGGTGGTGGCTACCATCAGTCTGTCACAGTGATAAGCCTTAAATCTTTTAGTGCTTGATGCGTTCTACTGTTCTACAAACAGGGACTGAGAATTAAGGCCTGCCTAATACCTGAACCAGTGATCTGCTTTTCATTTGTCAGAGTTTGGCTAGGATCAGCATCATTCTGACTTGGCTTTAGCCAATTGTGAGTTCATCCAGTTTTAGAAGGCTAAAGTATAGCTGAAATCTTCTAGGTAATATAGCCTTGAAAAATGATGAAATAAATTAATTACAAAAAGTCTTATGGAAATGTTAAAGGAGATTTGTAATCATATCTGTACATCTAGAGCTTTTATCAGCTAAGATCAAAGGTTCTATATGAAAATGTATTAAAAATGTTATAAAATTTTGCTGATAATATGTCTCTGAAGACACAGAAACATTCAATATCTGACTTCTATTGCACCTTCCTTCTTTCTTTTTCTTCCCTCTGCCCACCTTCCAAGAGAGTGATTAAAGGCAGAAAGGTGGTAAGAAAGGAAAATGCAAGAAGTTTTAAAAACAAAAAATTACCATTATACCTGTCTGGCATTTTGACGTATTATGTAATTTATTGTAACAAGTTAATTTACCACAATGAAAAGATTTACTGACAACAGGAGTGTCTTATTGATTACAAGTCAAAACTATGCAAATATTTATCTTTTTAAGCTACAGGAGACAAATTGAAAAGTAGACAGTATTGTGAAGGGGTGATGGCATCAAGTGAAGCGGAAATTGTTGTTTGACTTCTCGAATAAGCAAAACAAGAAACGTTCCAAGTAAGTATTAATTTTGTCTAATGTATATGGCATTTAGAAAAGCCACTACAATTCTGCTCTCAGAACACTGGATATAATAACCTTTTTCTTAAGAAAAAGAAACTGCCACTTTCTGTTAAATTGTCAGTACTTGTTTTTATTCATCTGGCAGTAAGACTTACTGCTGCTGAAGGTACGTGGTGAAAGTTCCACTATTTCCACTTGGCTAAAGATATCTGTTGGCAACACTGAACTTGAGTGATCTAGTTGTTAACAGTCCCATGACTAAAGAAACACATTTAAAAGACAGATAGATCATTTTCTTTCCATTGATTTTTTTCATATGCATATATTTTCTATGCAGTGGGATTGCATTTTTTCTGTATCTGTGGCTGATTCGAATCCATTGAAGTCAATCTGATTAAGTTAACTTGTTAGTTTAAATTATGTGTGGTTTTAGCCTTGTCTTTATTCACAAATAAGTGCAGTGTTCTGTTATATATCTTGTTTGAGATTTCAAGATTTCATCTGCATCTTTCCAATGCAGAAAAAAACCCCACACTCATGCATGTGACTCTGGATATATTTTAGTTGAAATTAATTTATAGTCTGGCTACAAAGTATTTTAATTTATATGAAAAGAGAAATTAGATGGCAAGCTGATATTCACTGATATAGGAGATGAAACCTACTACCAGATGATTACCATTCCTGATGGCTGTGTGTATAAATAAAAGGAGAATATGCAAGTATATAAGGCAGAGATAATCCAAATGAATAAAAAAGATTCATAATCCTGATACTAATATGCTTTCATAATCAAAAAAGTACTCATTAAATAACAAAAACACCTTATCTTTGGCATGATGAGTGAGAACACCTGCATTGGTATTAGCTTTTACTGCATTTCCTTCTACAGCTGTTCCTAAGAAGCTGTGGGAATACTCAGCCAATTGTAGATCCTTTCTGGAAGGGAAAGAACTGCCAAAGGTGCCTGGCCTGAGTGCCTTGCACTACAGCCCTAGATTTCTCCATGAAGATGGAAAATTACTTCCTTCCAATCCTCTCCCACCACCTAATACTTCCCCTTAGTTCTGATTTGTGCAATACCTCTAGATGAATCCAAGGAGATAAATGACAAAATTTCCTCTTCTAACGTTCATTGTATGTTTTTTACATACGGCTGAGCACACAGTCAATTTGTGCTAGTATGGTTTACTAGCATATAATATTGCATTGTAGGTATGTTTGATTAAACGAAAGATATTTTCTTTGTCAGTTGAAAACTAGATTTATCTGAAGTCGGAAAGAACATCGATAGGAACCTTTTAACTTCTAACTAAGGCTAAAAAGCAGAAAAGATTATGATTATGCTGATATTTTATACTACAAAAGAATCACTGTCAACCAGTGCCAACAGCTGCAACTTGAAAGGTAGAACTGATGTAGTTTGCCATCTTAACGTACTCCTCCTCACTTGAGGAAAGTGGATAATGTACAGAACAAAACAAGTGGTGATAGCTTGCTCCTACTGCATAAATATAATATTTTTAATGTTTGAAGGCACTGAACAATTTTGCAGATTAGATTTCCTGTTCAAGTTCTCCTCAAAGCCTTGTTAGATACATGATCACCTAAATATGTGAGAGAAACAAGATCTTTGGGAGATGTAACATATCTCAGAAAAGCTTGCCCCAAAATATGACTTTTTTTGCAACAATGTAAAAATATCTAATATCAAATGTTAATTACCTGTGAAAATATTGTCTTTCTTACTCAATATTTAATAGTTTATGTATTTTATAATTCCCCTAATATATTGATGATGTCTCAATAGTCATACTAACATAATAAATACACAAAGAAATTGAGGTTAGTAACAACAAAGTCAACAGAATACAACTAAGAAAGAGAATAAATTATCCAATATTAAACAGCACATGGTTATAATTAGGCCTTCTGTATGTGTTTCCTGAAGCAGACTACAACTAAAATTAGAAGTTATTCTGGTATCTCTTTTTTTTCACTGTGAGCTCATAATCACAGTTAGGTCAGATTTTTTTCTGCTAATAATATTAATATTCTAGAATAGCAGAAATGGATAATTTTAATAGAAACAGCTAATAAAGCAGTGTAAATAGCATTCATATTATCCATATGAAATTGTGCTGAAATCAACAAAAACTTTGCCTAAATAAAATCATCTCCATATACTATGATACAAATAATTCGCAAGCTTGTAAAGCTGAACTGTACTGAGTTATGGAAACAACTAGAATTTTTGAGAACATTTTTGTATTTATACTATTGTTTATACAATATTTAAAATAACTATTTTCCTATCTATTTATCTTTATTTGTTTACTCTGATAGTGACCAAACTTTCTCCAAGAGATACTTGCTTCTGGAGCAATAATTGTGCTGCAGAATTCGTTGTTTATAAATCTAATAAGGTATGAAACTACAGATTCATATTCTGACAAAGAAACCTTGGCTAGTTACACTAAAATGATGGCTCTTGTCACCATGGCAAAATACAAAGAGAAAAAATGTAAATGGAAAACTTTTTAACTTCCCAATAAAACTGACTCAGCAGCAAAAATGTCCTAGGACAATTCTCAGTGCATGCACTATCATCTCCAAATATGTGAAAAACATCAGTTCTGCCACCTTTTGAAGATTGGGCATAGTGTTTTCAGATGTTTTTTGCTCAGTTATATGGCTACATTCTGGGAGGGATACATGTTTCCAGGTAGTTATAACAATATTCTGTTTCAACTTTACTCCATGTGGCTCCTGCATGGGAAAAGATTAAATCAGCTCCTATATCAGTTTTATTAAAACTTTTTAAGGTTTAGTTAAGGAAGTCCCTACTGGTAGGTTCTTCTGATTGGAGCTGACTAGTGAAGCTGAGAATGGTATAGGCACTTGGGCTTAAAAATAACCTGTTTCAAATTAAAGGTACCAAGGAAATACTGATAAACAGTTAAGTAACTT
>VZTL01058714.1:0-30004 GCA_013400535.1 Scopus umbretta | reverse complement strand
GGGGCGAAATAGCTCATAAATGACAAATATTTCTACTAATACATTGCAGCAGAAATGAGGTCACATCAGTTAGATTTTTAAGTCCTTTAGGGGGATTTGAGGAATTTATGAAACCATTGAAATAGAAGTACCCCAGTTTTAGAACAGTTATGTGAAGANGCTCAGAGCCCCGTCCAACCTGACCTTGAATGTTTCCAGGCATGGGACATCTACCACCTCTCTGGGCAACCTGTTCCAGTGCTTCACGTCTCTTATTGTAAAAACTGCCTTCCTTATGTCCAATCTAAATCTACCCTCTTTTAGTTTAAAACCATTACCCCTTGTCCTATCACAACAGGCCCTACTTCAGGTGTCAATGTAGTATTCTGTAGGAGCAGCCAAAGGAAAATCTTTAACAATGTCACAAGTAATTTTGATAATCTTCAGCCTATGAAAGTATATGACCATCTCTGTCTTATTATAAGAAGTGGTTTAAAATACCACCTTTTATGCTTCTGCACTTTTATGAGCCATAGTGGCAAACTGCTGATTGTAAAAGATGAAAACTTACCTCCAAAAGTGATTATTAAAAATAAAAGTGCCAGAAGGACAAAGGAAGGAGAACTAATACAGGTTAGATACTGGTCACTGGTTTTCTAAAGGCCTTCTTTAAAAACAAGTTTATATAGCTAAAAACTTAAAAGCAGTGATGAAGAACAGAAAAACACACTTCTTGAGTACTCTAGGTGGCTGCCACAGGATAGCTAATGTGCTGTCATTTCTCACCTGCAGCAATAATATGATTTTGCTCCACAGCTGTGTTTATGAGGACAGAATTACCTGTGGAGGAAAGCTTCATGGAGGACCAAGCAATAGTTATTTTATGATGTGCTAATGTTTACCCAGGCTGCAGTCTTTGTGTTTGTCTACAACTTGACAACTTCCAAATGTCCACTGAGAGACTTTTTGCTGGCTCTAAAACTCAGAGATTGTTGTCTTATTGACAAGATCCTAAACTGTTTTAAAAGGACTGAGAGCTGCCAGTCTGTTTGAAAGCAGAGAAGACAAGGTGGTTGGTGCCTGTTCCTTTTGTGGTGTGACAAAAGTGTCTCTGTGAGTGAGACGCTGGTTTTAAAGGAAAGCAGAGGAGAACATATATGCCCTGTACAAAGGAATACTGGTATAAGTGCTATGTTAGAAACTTGAATGCCAGAACAGCAGAAAACAGTATTTGCTGGCTAAGTAATTTCTTTAGAATGTCATGCATAGTAGTCAAAATAAGATTTGTTATTCTTTATACTCTACAGAATTTTAGTGTGTGGGTGTTTATTTTACTGGGAAGAAGGATGTAGTCTGTCTGAAAGATAGCTGGAAACTTGTTAAAATCTCAGTGTCAGGTTCACTTTGCCTCTTACAAAAACACTTTCCTACTTGAATGTGGTAAGTACTGTGCCTGATTTATTTAATTTTCAGGATTCTGAGTCAGATAGTTCTCAGAAATAAAAAGGCAAGTCTTATTTCTAAACTTCATTTGCAATTACTGTAATACTTCCTTCCATTGGCCTTCTACAAATCATATAATATTGAATAGTGTTCTAGATATCTTCCATTAAAAAATTGCTTGGTTTCTTTCCCCTGGTATGAAGCTGTCCATTGTAAAGTTTGACAAAACAGTAAATAACCTGTTGGTCAGTGTGAATGGCAGTACCTCATAAAATGATGGCTGCATTTAATGGAATGTTACACTTGTTATAACAATTACAACTTGGTAGAAAAACATGAAAATAAGGATAATGCTGATCTTGTGTTCCCACATGTATCAGGCTGTCATATGCAGTAGCGATGTGCATTTTCACTGCATTTGAAAATCTTTTTTTTATCTTGAAAATTATTTCTGTTGTGGACTGTGGATATGTTTACCTGTTTAAGGTATGTTTGTATTTGTGTACGATGATTAAGCAATATTTATTTTTACTGTTACCGCAACTTTTATAATATTTTTGTTTCTGTTTGCAGGGGATACATTGTAAAAGCAAACCTTCCAGTGAGTATACATGATTCACATTTTTACTACATTTGTTTTTGAAAGATAAAGGTAATTTATTGCAGATAATAAATCTACTTTCCTGGTCACATCAGATCACTGTCACGACAGGGTATTTACCACAAGTTTCTTTGTACAAAACATTGGAAATTGGTAGGGTCTGATAAATAATAGGTTAATAACAGCTGTGCATTGTTGCTTTATAATTTTACTTACCATAGATGGTCATTGGGAGAATTTGCTTAGTCATTTCACATATTTTTATTGCTTCTATTTATTATTATTGCCTGCACTAATAATACAGGTTCTTGAATTACCTGAACTCTGAAGCTTCCATCAATCACTCCTCCAGTGCACACCGTCACTTGACAGGGAAGTACGAGGCAGTTGCCTTGCAGGCAGTCCCCTCTGAGAGGACAGTTCTAGCTGGAGGCCCAGCTCTGAGCACTGCTTGTCTCCACGGTGCCTTTCCTGGATCCGTGTGGCAGAGAGTCCACAGACAAGGAGAAGCTGCAACGCTGAGCCACAAGCGTGTGAGATGCTGATGCTATGGTGTGGGGCATGAGCCTAACATCAGCCGTCATGAGTCTTACTCTGCAAGCATGGCATTTGTGGGACATGTGTTGAAGTGGAGAGAAAGAACATGGCTGCGGAAGGGATGTACTTAAAAAAAAAAGTCTCTAGTCTTCTGCTGGCAAGATGAATGAACCATCGGTGGCTGGTTCAAGGATTGTGAATGAATCTTTTTAGGATTAGGCAGCTGAGCTGCTAGTTACTTAAACTGTGTGGAAGGTAGAAGAAGAAACAGGGGTGTTGACCTTTGCTCTGCCTAGCTGAAGCATGCCTTCATGCCCTCGGGCAGTACAGGCTGAGGAAACCAAATGCTTCAGCCCGGGTCTCAAAGGAAAGATGACCTGCAATACTGTTGGTTATGAGTTAAAATCTGTGCTGGGTATTACACAAATGCAGATCTAGATAGTGGAGACTCACTACATGTACCACGAGCTGGTGATTCATTCCACCCATCTTAGGATGAGGTGATTTATGTGCTGGGAGGGAGGTGAGAGGGGTTCTCCCTCTCTGTTGACTGCCAGAGGTGCTTAGATGATGCATAGAAGCTTAAACTAGATGTTTAGCTCTTAGCGGGATATAGACTTTGGGCACTGGAGAGGGCCCAAACTAAAGATCCTTGTCTTTCAAGCCGATGTATATGAAGCAGAGCTGGTTGTAGGTTTTCAATGCTGCCTGAAAATGACTTATTAGCTACCTTTAACACAAGTAACATGTAGGATGACTCAACCTTATAGGGGTGATGAAAAAACATTTTTTACTCTTCATCCTAATTCACTTGTGCAACAGTGGGTGTATACTGATTTACATACTTCCTTTTCTGTAGTCATTCTTTTTATTATTTATTATTTGAGGTAAAATTACCTTAAAGGACCTTAACTGTATAATAGAGCACCTTTGCAGTAGTCATTGCTTTTAGCTGTGACAAAAAGATGACTTTATTTCCCAGAATTTGCAGCTACCAGCTCAGCAGTATTTGGCAACATATTTGACTCTGCCTTCTCCCTCCTGCTCTTCTAGACTATTAGTAGTACATAAGGGCTACAGTAGTATGTGAAATTCACTGTAATATATCCAGACATAGATATCAATATAACAATGATTTTAAAAAAGCCTTACATTCTCAGAAAATGTATTTGGCACAGTATATCATGATGTTGTCCAATATCCTTGAAAGTTTGCAATATTTCCTGAACGTACAACTGTGAAACCCTTCTAATTTACTGTGCATTGAAATCTATTGTGAAAGAGAGGCAGTCAATCTGAAATTTAATCAATTTCATAATTGGTGTAAGTACTTTTAAGTAGTGAATTTCAGTATTTATCAACTGAAGTGCACCATGTGGTTATCTTAGGAGAGCATATCTAGTTTGTTTATGCATTTTGTTGAATCATCCTCATGCACAGATGCAGCAGATACTGTGGTAAATCATATGCAAATAGGTTTGAAATGCTACTGTAATTTATACTCATGGAATGATGCTCCAGTGAAGCAATTTTAGTGTGCTTTAGATATGCTCACAGATTTAGCACTGTCAGTATCTTAGGTAGTGCAGATTCTTACCATTCTTGTAAGGAAGAAATATTAGACAAAAAAACGGTTAGCATTTTCTATTAGGTGTTAGCCTGGACCTGTTATTAGTGGGTTTTCTCTGCATTTTTTTTTGCTGTTCTCTAATTTCATCTTCTTGCCTGAGGCTTCAAATTATCCATCTAATCATTTCTATTGCGTATTCGTTGCTCAGCTCTGGCTTCTATTATCCAAATATACTTAAGGTGTGTTTTGCTGTCGTGACAGTTCTGGGTTGATTGCTACATCATCAGATAAAAATTAATCTGCTGTGGTTGAACTGATGGCAAAAGTACAAGGGAAGTGTCTACATGCTGAATAACAAGCCTTGGCTTCTTTATGCCTGGGCTTATATGTGTCCATAATTAAGGAATCTTTTATTGCAGCAACAATTCCTCTCTCATGTAGGGCTAATTATATTTTACAATTCATAAACATAAAATTTAGGCAAGATTTACCCAGCAGATGGTTTGTGTAGCAAGATGTATCTTTATGTCTTCTGGGGTGTAGATCAAACTACTCATGAGAAAAGTGGTGTGTGTTCCAGTCAAAACTATCTAAAGGGGGGATTAAAAGATGATAAGGTAAGAGTTTAATGAAGAATTAGTCAGAAATGAGTCTCATACTGTGATGATTTATAGGATGAAAATTATTTTCTGTCAGTTCTTCCTTGTATCATATTTATTGTGATTAAAAACTAATATCCTCATAGAATCATAGAATTATTAAGGTTGGAAAAGACCTCTGAGATCATCTAGTCCAACCATCAACCCAGAACACCATGTCCACTAAACCATGAATTATATGATCCATATAAGTTATTATGAATGAGTTTTGCAGCATCTTTTGCAATTCTCAAAATGCATCATAAAATTAATGGAAAAAAAATTCCAAAGTGGAAGAGTAATTTCATTTTATCCTGTATATTACTTACTTATTCTCAGTTTGAAGGTAGAAACTGTGATCAAGGAGGACAGTGTCCCTGCTTACAGACAGACAGTACTCCCTAAAACTGTGTTTGTGCATCTGCCTGATACTGATCCACTGTAGTAACGCACCTAGGTATGACTTGGGATTCTCCTGAGATAGTTCCAAGCTTGTGACATCTGACAATACCATACCTCAGGCAGTAATAACTAAGGACTGAATTAATTAAGTTATGACAGCCTGGTGTGGTTTAGCCTCTGTTGGCAGCCAAGCACCACACAGCCACTTGCTCACTCTCTCACCCCATTGGGATGGGTAAAAGTAAGAAAACTTGTGGGTTGAGATAAGAACAGTTTAATAATTGAAATAAAAGAATAATAATAATAACAGCAATAGTAATAAAAATTGTAATGAAAAATAGAACAATGAGAGAGAAAGAAACAAAACCCAGGGAGGGAAAAAAACCCCAGGTGACACAACCACTCACACCCAGCCCATCCCCGAGCAGCGATTGCTGCCCCCCGGCCAACTCCCCCCAGTTTCTATACTGAGCGTGACACCGCATGGTATGGAATAGCCCTTTGGCCAGTTTGGATCAACTACCTTGGCTGTTCCCCCTCCCAGTTTCTTGTGCACCTGGCAGAGCATGGGAAGCTGAAAAAAAAAAGTCCATAACTAGTATAAGCACTGCTTAGCAACAACTGAAACATCAGTATGTTATCAATGTTATCAGCATTATTCTCATGCTAAATCCAAAACACAGCACTATGCCAGCTACTAGGAAGAAAAATAACTCTATCCCAGCTGAAACCAGGACACAGCTGCTCCTAAAAATAAGTAGGTTCAAATAATATGGTCAGATTCACCCAAACAGAATACTTTGTAAAGAACTGTCAGCTTTGACAATGTGTGTCTTCCCTTAAATCATTTCCACACAGACATAGGAATGGGCATATATATTATGGGCTTGGATCAAGAAATTTACATCAACAACCAAGGAATTAAGCAGAAACAGTTGCTCCTGGATACTGTTTGGTATCCACATCTGTATGTCATACCAGGACAAGAAAATACCTTTTGAGCAAAGAGACAGAGCTGAAACTAATCACTTATCATGTTATTAGTAATAATTACCAGGTAGTTCTGCAATATAATAACCTCCAAATTAACTGTGGGTGGATTGATTGGGTGTTGTACAATAACTCTCCATCCTGAGATACCTTCAGGATTATTACACCACCCATTCTTGGAACACAGAATATAGCATTCACATCTGGCTGCTGTGCACTGTACTTCTTAAAACTGCCTCATCTCTGTGGAAACATGTTTACAAATTCTTCAAAAGTCAATGTACTCCACTGCTCTTAAAGCCTAATTTGTATACTTTGAATGATCCGTGTTTTTAATTTGGTTTGCACAAATTGTCTTCTCTTGTTGCCAATATTACCTTGGATAACTGAGAGTTGGTAAAGTGTCCTTTTTTTTCCCTTCTTTTCCACTTGGTTCATATCAGCATACCCTGTTGCCTGCAAAAGATGCTTAATGGCCCAAAACCAAGATAATGGAGTGGAGATTCAGGTGTGAAGTGTTTGTCTTTTCTGACTTTTAATATGCGTCACGCAGGACTTACTTCTCCTGACACCAAGTGTGAGGGCACCATAAGGCTTGGCAGATTCAAGCCAAGGTACCACATTTATGTCAGCCTCTCGTGACATCCTGCTTGTATCAGTATCCGATCCTTGACAATGGGCTTCAGCTGCAACTGGGCACTGTGAAAGTGAGGATCTCATAATATAGAAGGAGGTCCTGTTCAGGTTAATATGCTTTCAGTCTTTAAATTTAGAGCACTTTCCTTTATTGGAGGGGTGAGTAAGGATAAGGATAGCTTTCCTCTGTGAGAACTGTGGATTTGTCTTCCATGTGAGTCAATGGTCATCCATGCTTGACAACAGTTCTTGGCTAGATGTGGAGGGATGCACCCATTCCTGATGATCTGAGTTAAGAGTGTTATTCTGTATTTTATGGCAAGCACAGTATGTTGGCACTGCTCTTTCATACTATGCTCTTTGCCATACTAGTTGAACTTCTAGGAGTATATTAAGCAGTATGACTAATAAGAGTCAAATGTTTTTTTGTTCTTTCAGCCTCTCCCCAGGGGGAGAAGAATGTGCAGTAAAATACTTTGTTTTACTTGGGTGTCTTTTAACTTTCATGCTATGTACCAGAGTGAGAAGGGTAAGAAATATTTCAAAGAAATTGCTATGATGTAGTTACAGCTAAAATGAGGTGTGCTGCATTGTATACCACAAAGCCAAGGGACAAAAACCAGTTCCCTGGCTATTTGTTCTGATAGTTTATTGAACTCTTAATTACAAACAATGCATGTGAGGTAGAGAAGCCCAAGGAATGCATTGGGGATTAAATCCACTGTATCAACATAAATTCATAAATATATGATTCATAAATAACTGATTTCTGTGCAGGGCAGTCTGATAAGTAGAAAGAGATGAAGTATGGCTAACATGAGACTTGGGGCCTTAAGGCTGTTTCTTTCTTTTACATTAGCCTACAGAAGGTGGCTGTGCAAATCAATGCCATAAGGCTTTGGGATGACTAAATTTCCATAGGAAAATAAGATTGGACATAGTAGCTGTGTTCTGTGCCTATTGTTTACACATTGAAGAAGGCCTGGATTAATTATTCTGCTCTTGCTGTTCTGGTCTAAAGCAGAAGGAAATCCTGTAGGTATGAGGGATTTTTCCATGACTAGGAATGCAATGGTGCCCTCTTGTGTGAAAGTGCTATTTTAACAGCAGTTGAGACCATCAGCCAATCCTAAAATTAAAATATTACCTATGAGAGTGCTCACAATATACAGGTAATGGTTTTGAAAATAAGTTTAAATAAACTATTAGACTAGCCATGATCTAGCAGATATTTAAAAACACTATTAGTCTAGGCGTGCTCTGCTAGCCTTAACTGTTAGAAGTGTCATTCCTTCCTCTTGCGCGTTGACACTTCCTGAAGCCAGGAAATTTATTATCAAACCCGTTCTGTAATGTAGTTCTTTCCAACCCCCCCGCATTGCTAGTGAAGCCAACTAGGTATGCTGGCCATATGAAAGTCTTAGGTAAACTACTGGCTTTGCTGAAGTCAATGGTGACTTTCCTACTGATTTCAGTAGAGCTGGAGCTTCACCTTTGGTGCTTTCTCTCCCCAAGATATCCTGTGCACAATGAGATTTCTCTGTCTTTGTATTTGCATTTGCAGGTGGCATTTTTAACAGCTTCTGCCATGATGCTCCTGCATCTTTATCTTCTATGGTACTGAAAAGCATGAAGATCTCAACAGTGATGAAATGTGTCCAAGGAAGCCCATGCTCTCTTCATTTAAACATTAAAGGAACTTTGAGTCTGGATGGTAGGAAGCAGACTTGCTACTGAATCATTTCTGTTTACTTTTTGTTTATAGCTGTTCAGCCAAATTTTGTTCCATATAGCAATATTTGTGTCCAAGCTGTTTTCATGTAATTATACCATAAAGCTATTGTTTGTGAAACCATTTTACTACAAACCAGGATAAAGCCGTGGCCCTTCTCAAGGGAATGAGAATGGAGATAATGAATTCAAGATGACTGGATTTTTACTTCCGACATAATATGCTTAACTTGTCCTCTATCAGTGCCCCAAACACACTGCTGACCCTTTCTTTGCTCTGACATGCATGCATGCACACACACACACAACTCCGTCTGCCCTGGTAACTCAGAAATGAGTGACTGCCCCAAAAGAAGGAGAAACTGTTTGTACATCTGAAGTTACAGTTCTGCACTAAAATAAAATTAAAGCACTCAAACTTTTGGGGCATAATCCATTTTTACTGACACGCTGCCATTCTTGTGCTTAGTGTGTTACCATTTAGATATTTCCTGGTGTGCTTCAAAGTTAATAGGTTTATTTTTTAAATTTGCATAAGAATTTGCATAATTAAAGCTTTAATTTTTAGCAATCTATATTAGATCCTTGCTCCTACCCCCATGTGTGTGTTATATATAATGCTCCTTTTTTAACAGAGGTAAAATACATGTGCCTTTCACTTAGAAGGAAAGCTTATGATATGTTATAATTTAATTTATTTTTTTGTTTTTCTTAAAGATGCTCAAATTAGATTTTTGAAATCTGTTCCTAACTTATTTCAGAAAATATCCGTGGGCTGGAAATATGTTCTCTTTCACTGGACACACAGCAATCTCAGTGCACAAATGTGAGATTTGCTAGGAAAAAAAGCAAGATGCTTAATGGAAAGAAGGTAGACTCCTTTTTTGTGTTGTTTTTCATTTAAATGTTTATGAGCCTTTGGAAAAAAATATATTTTATGTGTCTCTTATTTTCTTCTCCTACTGACTTCATGGAAAACGGCAATGAAATGTATGCTGCAGCATTGTCAAATGAAACTCCATAACAAAATGTCCTTTTATAACCTATAAATTCAATTCTCCACCATTTCATACTTCTTCCACTCACCTTTTTGCAAGAGAAGCTGGCTCTGCAAAGCCTAATTTTCATATCAATCTTTCTAGCTTTCTTTTTGTGCCCCCCAAATTGTGGTGAAGCTTTTGTAACTCCAATTGCTAGGAAGCACAATGCCACAGGGATTTTAAGTGCATACATATGATTTATTTAAGTCCAACCATGGAACTTACACATCTAGAAGACAGCCAAGTGCCTAAGCACTTGCACACATCTGTCCTAAACTCATGGTAATAATTGCAACAGCAGAGTACATTTTTTTAATAAACTAATCCCAGAAGTATTTGGTATTAGAATTTGCAACTGGGGGAAAAAAACAGAAGAACCATCCTTGACCAACTGTTTAAAAGACATGAATATTTGCTTTCAATTACTGATGGATAACTGTTTTTAATCCCATACAAAATGTATTACTTCATGTGCTTTGTAAGCGTTATATTGATCACATATGTGAAACAAAGTTCTCCCAAACTGCAGTTGCAGTTTACGCTCTGTATCACTTGATGATCAAATGTCCCTATAAGCAATGCAGGCCCAGCAATGAACAATTGGTAGCTTTTAGAGTAAGGTAAGTTTATAGGCAAGACTCAACAAACATATTTTCAGTTCAGTTCTTAGTTTCAGTTCAGTGACTGGAATGGTGACATAAAATGTTTTTTACCCTCCAAATGCCTTGTACCAAGTGGGAGTATATCCAACATGATAACCTATATGGAATTTAATAGTTACTGCTATCAGTGAGAGAATGAGCTGCTATAACTGGACCTCAACTTTTGTCTCCTAAATTACTTTGTCTCTCATGAACTATTACTGGAACGAATAAATTTGGTGAAGTTGCCATTAAATGTTTAAACAGACTTTTTTTTCATATTCTGCAAGTGTTTGTGCTTGTAAAATGTCTGCAAACTGGGACATCTGGTAATATGAATGACCTTTTTGCTTTTGAAGTTCACTAAGCATTGGGAACCTGTATTTCTGTGCCTCTAGGATTATTTGATAGCTTGTAGATATTTGGATTTCTGGAAGTGAAGAAAATAGCAACCTCATGGATTAGAAGTAATGATAGTCTGAAATCCTTTCATTAGGTGGTATCTACTTTTACTTTCTTAATGCTACAGTATCTGAAACTGCTTAATGCTCCTTGTAAATATGTAAGTCTGAACAAAGAATATTGCTTGCTTAACTCTGATAACCAGTGGTTTTCATGTATTCTGGAAGTCACGCACAAACCTGATTTTATAAATGTTTTAAACAGGTACAGGTACAATTCAATTGCATTGAAGTCAATGTAGCACAACACATCTATGTGACCATGAAAACAGTACCAAATTACTGTGAAGTCAAGCTGAGTCAGGAATACTATGTTGAAGGTAGGAAAACATCTTTAATCAGATGTTTTTCAAGAAACATCTTTTCAAAGAAAAAAGCCAAACTAAACCAAAATACCCCAAATGCAAAGTCAAATCACTTTCTGGGATACACTGATCTAACTGGTGGTAGATCATGCATGCCAGGATAGTCTACATTTCAGTGATTTATTTTGTGCATATAAATGTCTGAATTGTGATAAAAATCAGAGAACAGAGTTTATATCTAACAGTACATAGGAAACTGAACTACACTATGCATTTTTCCTAATTGGCTTTCTTGTGATTGGCATGTGCTCTTTCTCTGCCTGCAGGTTCAGTCCTGTGTGCTCTCTGTGCATAAGATGGAGCCTCTGCTTCTCTTCATAGTTAGGCCACAGGTGGTTTCAGAGGTTGAGGAAAGCTTAATAAGAAAGTGTAAAGAAATGTATTTTTACTTTCATCAGCTAGCTGTTCTATCACCTGTTTGCATGTAACTGGATAAGGCAGCATTCTTCCCTGTGCTTGGCGTAAAGTGCCTGCCATATGCATATAAACAGAGATTCGGCACTGTGGTCCAACCAGGATACAGTGTGGCTAGTGAAGACGAACGCACCAAATGGTGGTGCAAAAAATGAAATGAGACCCCTTGTTTGGTCTGGTGCCTGGGCTTGTCCTGCCTTCCCATCTCCAGAGCCTGTGGGTGGGTGGCTCTTGCCCTTGACCCTTGGTACAGTATCATCCCTTGCACACTGTACCAGACACGTTGTGGCTGTTTCACATGTTCATACAAGTAAACACTTTCTGTATTTAAAAGTCTTTCATTTTCCTCATAAATCCCTATTCACTATTGAAGTAGATATGTACTTTGTGAATAAAGAGGGGGGAAAATAAGGTTTTATAAAGCCCAGTTTTAAGACACTTTACAAGGGTGAGTAAACAAATTGAAATAGGAATTATTTCTCCGGGGAAAAGAACTATATGGGGAAATGAGAGCAAAGTGCTGCTCTAATGCTGAGTCAAGCAAGGAAAGGTGGAAACAGTAGGCAGCACATTATGAGCTGATTTTGTGTTCTTAAGATTTAAGTTTTGGAGACACAAATATTAGGTATTAGTTCTGAAAGTGTCACCTGGCCTCTAACTGTGGTGAGCTCCCTTGGAGCTAAATAGGGTGCTTCTTTGTAAGCCTAGAGTAGAGTCAGAATAGCAGAAATACACAGTTGTTTATAACAGAGGAATAAGCCTGGTAAACAACAGGAGTAGCTTTCAGGGAAAGAATAACTGAAATTATTATTATTATTATTACTTAAATTATTGTTAGGTGCTAGGTAAAGAAGTGCACTGTTATATCCTAGACTGCCACCTTAAACTGCTGATCAGGTTTTCCAGTAGAAACCCCACACTGGTGAGATAGCTCCTTAAGGCAAGTTGTGATATAATATCTGTGTGTGGTAAGGATGCTTTTCTTTTTTGCTGTTTACCTAGAAGTGGGTGTAAATCTGCCTTTAAAAAGGGGTATAAGAGATAGGTTTCCTGTTGGGAAGCTATTGGATAATTTGGCAGTTTATGTACACAGTTATACAAACAAAGCAGCACTAAAGAAAACTCTGACTTCTATTTTGCAGATTGCAGAAACAGTGATGTGGGAAAATATATTTCAGCTTGTTCGGGTGAGCTGATCTTCTATACAACCTAACGCTGTGAGATATTCCTGGTGACCTATACAATGATATGTTTTCATAGCTGAACAGACAGGGGAAAAATGGTGATTTACAACTACCACTACTTATAATTACCACGTAGTTGATAGGTAATGTCCTGGAAAATGTATTTCTTTATATTGACTTGGAAATGATGGCAGATACAGATATTGACAACCTCTTTAATACTTAAACTTTTGGAAATAGGTTTGTGTCCTGTTCATGCACTTTGGATTGCTGGTTTTGTATTTTGCCTATAGACAGACCTTATAAATAGATTGAAATTAGTTTGCCAAATGGCTATCCTGATTTTGGCATCCCATGAATATAAAAAAAAAACCCCATCCCCACACACACTATACTTGTCTAACAGATGCACATATTCTCTGTGTAATGAAATTGGAACCTTGGGATAATCAGCTTTTGTAGTAGAATTAGTGTGTATATTTCAAGTATTTGTAAACGAACGACATAACATTTCAAGTACTCAAGTTGAGGTACAATTGGTAGGTGTCCTGGCCTCTCAGTATAGTCAGTGCTAATTTAAAACTGAATAATATTTAAATTTATTCTCATGAAAATTATTATATCTTATAAAATAAGGATACCTTTAGGAATATCAGGTTATAAAAAGAATTAATGCAAACATCCTAGGTAAGAATCTATAGATGTTGAGTTTCATCTCTGTCAAGTTATTAAATATATTCTGTACCTTTTATAAAGAAATAACAAAATGAGAAATAACAAAGTAATAAAGAAACAGATGTCATAATTTCATGCTTGAATTTTCTTTATCAGCTGGAAAGTTTGATTATAATGTCGACAGGGCAAGGAAAGTTATATCAGTGAATGTATCCAACTTCCTTCAAGATCAAGATTTTTATGTTCGCCTGTGCCACAAATGGTTTACCTGTGAAGATGTAGGGGCAGTCGCTGTGGTGAGTTAAAACTCAAAGCAGTTTGTTGAACTGGTGGGGGGTGACTTCTGGGTGGAAATGCTCACTGAGGTCATAGTTATAGGAAATGCCCTTCTATGTCTTTATTTAGCTTTATTAAAAATCATTTACTGTCCTGGATTCATGACCATCTTTTTCATTTCAGATAAAAGGGAAGGAATCTCTAAAATCAGTTTCTCTGAAATATTCTCAGCTACTCCCTTGTCTTTGCATTGAGGTAATACGGTCTGAAATTTGGTGTATACTTGTATTCCTGATTAAAGAAATTTTATCTGGGATTTGTGCTAAGAAAGGAGGAAAAATCTGTAGAAAAAGGCTCTAAGTTTTTGACTAAGGCTTGTCTGACCTTATCATTATGTAATTGTAGAAGAGATTTTTTTAGGAAATAAAAAAAAAACACAAACATGGAGATAAGAAGAAAATGGGATACAGTTTATATTAATTTATGGAAAATATTGTGTAAGATTAATTTGATTTTTTTATAAGCAACAAATTCAGCATAGCATTTGATATAGAACTGTATGAGAAACTGAAAGAAGAACTGAGGAAGCTGGGGGTGAGAACAAGATTTGTATGGTAGATAATACCCAGCTGTAGGGCTAACTCAACTAATCCTGTTGAATAGGGCTGTGCTAGTAGGAAGGTTTTTTAAGGAACACACTTAAAGAAGTTCTTATATAAATGTTTTCATCAATGACATGGGCACAAAAGGTGGGAACGTGTTAATAAGATTTGCTGATAATACAGGTGAGAGGTATAATCAAAATGGAAGAGGGTCAGGATAATTGGAAGAGACAAGAGATCTTCATACATGAAATAACTAAAGGAGGATGAAGTGCAAGTTCATGTACTTGCTCTAATAAAAAGAATTCTTACTGTAAGATGTGAGTCCTTATTTAGAAATAACAGTGGAGGAAAAAAGATCTGGGTGTAAGTTCATAGCAGGATGATTACACTAACATGCTTAAATGATGCAAACGTGAACTGGCTGGATGGCCATGCCCANACAACTTCCTGAAAGGAGGGCACGTTGGCCTCTTTGCGCGAGCAGCCAGCGATAGGACGAGGGGTAATGGCTTCAAGTTGCACCAGGGGAGGTTTAGATTGGATATTAGTAAAAATGTCTTTACTGCAAGAGTGGTGAGGCATTGGAAGAGGCTGCCCAGGGAGGTGGTGGAGTTGCCATCCCTGGAGGTGTTTAAAAAACATCTAGATGTGGTACTTCAAGACATGGTCTAGCAGACATGGTGGATTGTTTGGTTTTTTTTTTTGTTTTTTTTTTTTTTGTTTGTTTGTTTGGTTTTTTTGGGGGGGTGGGGGGAGGAGAGGGGTTGATGATTGGACTAGATGATCTCAGAGGTCTTTTCCAACCTTAACAGTTCTATGAATCTATGATTCTATGAAAGGTCTAGCGGGTTAGGTTATTCCAAGCTAACAGAAACATATTGGCAAGGCCTTTGAAATACTGTAAGCAATTCTTGTATCTATATTCAAGAAAGATTAATTCAAATGAAAGATGTACATAAAAAATCTAGGATGGTTGGGGAATGGAGAGACTGTCTTATAAAGGAGATTCAAAGAACATGTTTTCTTAGCCTGGTAAAACATGCAAAGAGAAAATATTTTTTGTCTAAACACACATTGGGAGGATCACTTATAAGGAGAAAAAGAACAGGTTTTTTTTAAGCTATAGCCATTCTTGCCACAAGAATGAAGGGGGATAAATTTCATTCCATGAATATATTCAGGATAGCTACAGATTTTTTTCTGATAATCTGAGAAGTGAGATTTTGGAACACCTTTCATAAAAAGGAATAAAAAGTCACCAAAGCAATTTAAAATTATCTTGGTAAGATATGAAGATACTATATGACCTAGTTTCTCAGTGAATTTTGGGGTAGGATTTACCTTGTGGATTAAGATACATAAACATAGATGTCCAGATGTGGATATCTACGTTTGAGTTAGATGTCCAAACTCTTATAGTCAATGGAGATCTAGTGAAGGCAGTCACTTACTCAACTGACCAAATGTAGATGGCTATTTTGGGATGTGCTGGATAGTCCTGTAGACCCCACTGGCTGCATTGGCTGGATGTTCATATGGCTAGTCTAATTTGGGCACTTTAGTCACACTCAGATGTGTACACTGTAGGGACCTAAAATCACATAGCGTAACATTCGAGTTGAACCACAAGGTCTCTTTCAAGCCTAGGGATTTTTTTTTTTTTATTCCACTCTGAAAGGTATGAGATCACTGGAAATATACTATTCCTCTCAAGATATACACAGAGAATTCCACAATATGATTGCTGAGCAAACAGATGGGAACCGAGAGTAATAGAAACATTTACACATGAATCTAAATAATTAGGGTATAGTAACAGCCATGCACGTCACTTGCAGATTGGGTTAAGTGTTAGTCCTCAGATTTTAAGGATACATCCTTTACCATAACAGCCAGGAGATCTGATGTTATGATTCTTGAATGTCTTTTGATACCCCTAGAAAGTAATGCCACTGTAAGAAACTTAATGGCAATCAAACTGGAAGACTTTCTAAATGAAATTAGAAAAGAAAGAGTAGGAAAGAGTAGGAATATAGTGCTAGAAGGGAGCTCATCAGCTCCAGTCCCCCTAATGATGAACAATAAAATAGATATCTAATGTAAAACATCCTTTAAAAACTACTACTTCCGAAGCTTTCTAATAAACATAGCATCTTTGTCTTTGGTGGAAAGGTTTTCTGTCACATTCTATCTGAAATGTTAAAAACTGGTGTTTCTGAGAACCTCTAGCTAATAGTGACTTTTTGGGTTGTAGGGTTGGATGGCAATTCCAGATGCAAGGAGGATACAACTTTGTCCCTTTGAAAACGGCAAGTATTGTGTGATTACTCTTTATATGAGTGATTTTCAGCAGTTCCAGTAGTATGTCACAATTTTAAATTCATCTAAGGTGAAAACCATACATTGCAAAACTTCAAGGAAATTGTCATATTGGTTTGTTATACTGTGGGTAGACTAAATAACTTACTTTCAGACCAAATTGTTCACCAAGTTTAAGCCAATATAAACACTAAGTAACTTTCTAGTCATTTCCCACATTTTCTTAAGTCACACACAAACTGGCCAGAAGAAAGAAAAGCCACCGAGTTCAGCTTTGAAATGCTGATGTGAGAAGAGGGCTTCAAGGAGAGATTTGACGAAGGTGTCTGACACCCAATTAAAGGAGGGAACAGGGAGTTGAAAAAGAAAACAGTTAACTGCATATGGATGTTCCCATACTTAATGGGAAATTATTCACACAAAGTGTTTCAGCAAAGTCAGAGTTTGGTCTGAGATGACAGCTGAAAAAGAAATTGTCATATTATAAAGGTCTGTAGTGAAAGTTTTACAGGGCAGATAGAAAAAAGTGTAGCCTGAAAAAGTGTTTTATTGTGTTAAGTCCAACATAAGTACAACAATATTTTTCCCCAGACTATGCTAAGAAGCCCATTAAGGGATTTTAGTATTTGATTAAAAAAAAATAAATCAAAAACCCATGAGAGAGAATAAAAACACCAACCCATAACAGCATATCCAAACTCCATTAAACTGCATAGACATTCACTGCAATCCTTTCATATTCTTGCAGGGCTGATATATTTGTGTTAAAATGGAAGCAATTTCCTCTTTAGTTAGCCCAGCCTTCATTTCTGATTTATTTTATTGTGGCAGAATATAGTGTTTGTGACACTACGATTCCTTTGTAGCAATGGAGTGCAGTTTGACTAAATAAAAAGGGAATTTTGTCACCTCTATTTATGCAATAAAGAGGACTTACAGGAATGTTCAAACTCTGTCTGTAGCTATGTCTATGTCATGTAGTTAGATCTGGCTTTAAGGTCATCAAAGCAAAGCCTGTTGGCCATCTGCAGTATGAAGTCCTAACCTCTATTCTTAGTAGCTGTTCAGCCTGAGGCTGGGTCTCATGGGGCACAGGTTGTTTTCTTCCAAATTTTCTCCTATCTCTACCTATTTAGTATCATAGAATTACAGAATGTTTTGGGTTGGAAGGGACCTTTAGAGGTCATCTAGCCCAACCCCCCTGCAGTGAGCAGGGACATCTTTAGATCAGGTGCCTCAGAGCCCCATCCAACCTGAACTTGAATGTTTCTAGGGATGGGACTTCCACTACCTCTCTGCACAACACTGTTCCAGTGTTTCACCACTCTCCCTGTAAAAAAATTCTTCCTTATATCCAGTCTGAATCAACCCTCCTTTAGTTTAAAACCACTACTCCTTGTCCTGTCACAACAGGCCCTGCTAAAAAGATTGTCCCCATCTTTCCCATAGGCCCCCTTCAGGTACTAGAAGGCCGCAATAAGGTCTCCCCACAGCCTTCTCTTCTCCAGGCTGAACAACCCCAACTCTCTCAGCCTGTCCTTGTAGGAGAGGTACTCCAGCCCTTGGGTCATTTTTGTGGCCCTCCTCTGGACCTGCTCCAATAGTTCCATGTACTTCTTGTGCTGAGGGCTCCAGAGCTAGACACAGTACTCCAGGTGAGGTCTCACTAGAGCGGAGTAGAGGGGCAGAATCACCTCCCTTGACCTGCTGGCCACGCTTCATTTGATGCAGCCCAGGATACGGTTGGCCTTCTGGGCTGCAAGTGCACATTCTTGGCTCATGTCCAGCTTTTCATCCACCAGCACCCCCAAGTCCTTCTTCACAGGGTTGCTCTCAATTCCTTCATCCCCCAGCCTGTATTGATATCGGGGATTGCCCCGACCCAGGTGCAGGGCCTTGCACTTGGCCTTGTTGAACCTCATGAGGTTCACACAGGCCCACCTCTCCAGCTTGTCCAGGTCTCTTTGGAGGCCATCCTGTCCTTCTGGCATGTTAACTCCACCACTCAGCTTGGTGTCATCTGCAAACTTGCTGAGGGTGCACTCGATCTCTCTGTCTATGTCACTAATGAAAATAGTAAACAGCACTTGTCCCAGTATGGACCCCTGAGGGACACCACTTGTCACCGGTCTCCATTCGGACATTGAGCTGTTGACCACTACCCTCTGGATGTGACCATCCAACCAATTCCTTATCCACCAAACAGTCCACCCATCAAATCTATGTTCATATTTCCTATGCTTGGAATGGTTATGCTTTGCAAGTGCAGGAAATTTTGCTCATGAATGCCATGATTCCTTCCTTCCTTCTGTATTCTACCTCTTTTCCTTCCTCTCCCTCTGCAGTCATTCTTCTCTCTGATGCCAGTGAATCAGGACTATGGGGATAGCTGAAGCATAGCTTACAAAGCTTTGTGTAGTCAGAGGAAAGGCAGTATGTGCTTTGGCACACTGAAGCTTTTGAAGGTTATTTCTGTCCATTTAGGAAGTTCCAACAGACAATTACAATTGAAAACTTAACCTACAGCTTTGATAAGGAAGTGAAATACTGTTTTAAAGCTATACTTCTTGTTTACTCGACTATCCTCCTTGCAGGAATCTCAAGCAATTTTTCAGACCCTAGCAACCAGCTATTTAAGTACATGAGGAGTTCCAGCTTTGGATCCACATCGTTTTCTTTTTAAATCTTTCTTTTTCCTAACTGACAGTTCTGTTTGCTGGAATATCTAAAGTAGATTGGTTCTTTTTTTTTTTTAATAGCACTGATATAATAAAATTTGGGTTATAGATTTAGTTTTGTGGTAAAAGGTAATTAGCAGTTCTGTATCAGAAAGAAGCTTCTCTATGTAATAACTCTTTTGGGTTAATGTAACTAAGAGAAGAAAAAAAGGGGAAAAGAACGTCTGTTGGTTACTAAACAATGTAATTATATGAGAAAGAAGATGAATGAGCATCTTTATTATGAAGTAAATAAGTAGATGCCACGAAAGAGTAAAACAGAAGGAAACTCAAGTAATAAGTCAATGAACAGGCCTGGAAACAAACCTGAGAAGTCTTAATTGTGGTGCTATTTTCTTAACATTACACTTACATTATATCTACATTATTACAGACTCCTGTAACATTAAAAATGTAGCTGTGAAAACTGTCAGAACTGTTGGGACCCAGGACTTTCCAGTCAGGTTAAATACTCTCTAAACAATAGCTTTATAGTACATGTCCATTTATTAAACCCAGAATTTTTTAAAAAGAATAAAAATTTCCAGCAGTTTTTTAAAAACAGAATAAAAATTTCCACTTCATAGAAAGTTTCAGTATTTTGATGTATATGCATTGGTATACAAAGTTAAGACAGCAAAAGGCTTGACAGAATTAAAGGGTCTGGAAGGTTTCTATCAGGATATATAAAAAGGTTTTCTTTCAGGATATTTCCAAGAGAAGCAAGACCAATGGGAATTGTTGTTATGCTTGATGGGAGTCAGATTCAGACACCTGGCGTTTCCACTCTTTGACATAGGCTGTGCTTCTTCGCTTTGCCACATTTTCTAGTCATGGGTATTGTTTGTTCACGCCTCTTGAACATCCAGCTGGCCATGTTTTGAAGTTTTTGCTTCACAAGTAGTTACAGAAATATATTTTTCTCCTACTTCTGACTGTTAGGCAAATGTAAAATTTTCCAAATTACTTCTTGAAGTATGAACTGAAATATCAGTTTGAATTTCATGCTGGAAATTCTCTCATACGCATGCAGCTAAATGGAAAAGAAAGTCAGTATGAAGTGACTAATTTGTCCAATCAAATAAATAAGCCAGCTTTTATTTTATAGTAGTGCCTATTTATGATATCCCCAAATGTATGTTGACTAGGTCTGAAATTACGGTGTGCCCAGTATATATAGAAAGACGATTTATATAAATGCTGTGGAAAAAAGATATGAAAGATGTGAATTACTAGCACAGATTTCTTTACTATTTGAGTTCTTGATATTCAGCTAAGGCTTGAATTTTTCTTCAAACATATACATTGTGTGCATGTAAGTCCTACACAAGACACACATACTCTGAGTCTCCAACACCATGACCTCTAGTCACTAACGTATGGATTCATTCCATTTTACCATATACAGTTAACTGAAGGTCCTTAGTTAGGAATTTACTTGCATTACACTCCTGCCATGATTGATGGGCAGGGAATGCACTTCCAGTGCAGCCTACTTAAGAGCCAAGGCATCATTTCCTGGTGACGCCTATCTATCACTGTGGTGGGACACTGGTAAGACTAAGCTCTCAGGTCGAGTATCGCTGGTAAATGCCAACACTCTGGTGGGAAGAATTAAAGTTTTACACTGTTACAGTGTGAAACACTGCAGTTCTGATGGGTGAAAATGACAAGGAAATGGAAAAGCAATGCACATGTACAGGTACCAGATTTATGAACAATTTTGATTCATTTTTAGACATCTTGAATAATGTTTCTGCTCTTTATGCACAGATACGAAGGTGCTATGGGATAATATTGTTTACAACCCAGCGACACAAACCCTAGCTTGGGAGCCAGCCTGTCCTGTGCTTGTCATGGTTAACCTATGCAGGTTAATGAAGTCTAATGACCAATGTGAAGATATACAAAACTCTTCAAAAATTTCTTCTGAGAAAGTAAGACCTATGCAGATTTATTAGAACTGTGAGATTGAAGGCCATGACCAAAGGCATGTGAAGAGTTAGACTTTGGAATAAGAGCAGCTGCAAATTCCTCTCTTCTCTGATACTTAAAACTATTCATAATCACAGCCTGTTCTTGTACACTAACCACACAATTTATTCAAAGAGCTCATATTGACTGACTCACTATTAAGAAATAAAAAATGGCGATGACTGTGAAGCTAGTAATGTTTGCTAAATTCTTTGGTGTAAATAGGGTCTGCTTTTCATTTATAGTAAAGGCATGATTCATCTGCCTGGACTTCGCTGTCTGAAAGATAGGTGTTCAGTCTATGCTGTTTGTCTCAGATTCCCTTTAAAGTAAGTAAATGAAACAGACATATTGAGAGGACAACTCTTCTCATCTGAAGATAGGCATATAAGAAAGTTCGAAGGAGTTCTCTCTGAAGGTACCTCTTTCTTTTCACTGACTCGACAAGAGTCTATTGTGATTAGATCACATTTGGATAGTTAACATTTAGACACCTAAAATGTAAGTAAGATGAAGCTAAATCTCTTTAAATCTTACTGGAGACATAACAGTACCTTGGTAGGGCATGATTGTTTTGTACTCTATTCAGATCTCTTTGAAGTGCCTTCCTCAAACCGGTCCAATGTCTTGAAATTGTGGGTGTTGAAGTATCAGGTTCCTTAGTTCTTCCAGCACTTGTGTTGTAAACTTGAAAAGAGTTTTCATTGCATGTATCTTGAATGGCTTAATACTTCAATCTGAAGTCTCATGATGCTGAATGCACTGCATTTATGAGGTTGGTTAGAATCCTGGCTTTCATCTTGAAAAGTAGGTTTCAGGCTTTCCTGCTTGTGGAGAGAAGCCAGTAANTCTATGCCAGTTGAAACCAGGACAGGCAACAACTGAAAAGGCAAATAAAATAAAATACAAATTCTTAATTTTTGAAACTTTATGAGTATTATTCTACTGACATGATTGTGGGGGGGCTGACTCAAGACTGTTGGATACTTTTTTGATTAGGAACTCCTAGCCAAGTGTTTAGTGATTGTTCAGATTCACCATTTTATGAGTTTCAACAAAGTTTTGATCTTGCAAAACCAAGCATATTTAATTTTATACATGTGGGTAGTCCCTGTGGGATTCGTCATCTGCTGACAACAAGCACAATTCATTGCTTGCAGGAAAGAAAAAAAAAGGGAAAAAAAAAGAAAGAAGAAGCCTGAAATGAGGTTTGGCTGGTAATAGTCACATCTATTACCCAGAACACAATCCAAGATTAGTTTGTTATGGATGATTAATGTTTTCCTGTATTTATTAATATTCACGGACAGGATGAATTTTCCCTTTTTCTCTAATTCATCCTAAAAGGTTTGATACTGAATTTGGTCCATTTCTTGTACTGCAACCCTGCAGAACATCTCTATAGTGTGCTGGAGACTACTGCAGAGATTCCTCACATAGCGCTAGCTCCCGCAGTAAATCTACACAATGCTGCACTTCCTAATACCATGCACATGTACCGACTTAGGCCCCAAAGGTACATAATTCTTATCTCTAATTAGGGTGGGGCTTTCTCTGTCAATGGCAATGCTCTCTCCATATCTGAGTGGACTCTTACAGAACTATCTTCTGTGACCTTATTGTAGACATACCCGAGGACACCCACTATGTTCTTCTCAAAATAGTTACAGGAAAGAGGTATTACTTTGGTCATGATGCCATGTGTTGTGTGTAGGGTCCATTGTGCTCAGTTACTTGAGCAATGGTGTTTATTTAAGTAAGATCACTTATATGGGCAGTAATTGTTTATATGAGACAAGGCTTTTTTAAGCTGAAGCCCTTGGTGGGTAAACAGTTGTTAATCAAGAAAGCAACATTTTGTAGATCACTTAAGTGGATGGCTAAAATTCAGTCTACGTTTAAGTCTTTTCTAGAATAGGGATACAGAAAATTGAAAAATTTCTGAACTGAAGGTGGAACAACACTTTTGGGCGTATGTTTAAATGTTCTGCTGAGTTGTTGATGAGTGGTAAAATCAGGGACTGAAACAAGATGACTATCTAATCAGAATTTTGCACAAGAGCCACCACAGAATCAATTAATTTAGCTCTAATGGGTCAGACTGACTATAAAAAATGCTACATGTTACAGATGAAAAGCAGCAAATTATTCAGTAACCCGAAGTAGTGGTTGTTTCTATACTTACTATTTAATGTTATTAACTACCTAGGATGTTTATAAAGTAATCAAACCATGAAAATTTTGGGTAATTGATTTTGTGAAATTAGTTAATGAAACTAGCTAATGCTGAGTCTGCTCTTTTCAAGCAGGTTAAATATTCTCGTGTGGACACTCACCCGAGACTTTGCATGAAGGTAAAGGGATTTCTTTGTAAAATACCTATTAACTGCCCTCTTTCTGTCAGCTCTAAAAAAAGGAGATGCTAATGTTCTTTAGGATCAATATTTTCTTTCATAGCTCTGATGAATTGGAAGTAAGAATGAAGGAAATCTGAAAGATTAGATTAAAAGGAGGTTCTTTGGAAGTGCAGCAGCAATGATAGGACACAGGTCATCTTGTGCACTCTGTTTTCCCTGCTTAAAAAAAGCAGGGCAAAAATGTTTTAGGTCAATGAAAACTCTGAAGCATGCACTAAACTTATGAAGTTTTCCATATTAAATATCTGGTGATAAAAATGATTGATACACTAAATTTACTGGAGTACCTTTTTTTTTTTTTTAATTCTAGTTGAGAAAAGAATGCCACCCAAAGTTAATATAAGCATATTATTATTTTCTTTTAGATTAATTTTAAGTCAGTGGAACTACATGTTTCTGTAAAATAAGCCTGTGTATAAATACCTGAGAAATGGGGGACCTAATTTAAATCAGGATTGGAAGAGACCATAGACCAGGAAAGCTGTGGATCCACCTTCTGCAACTTTCTGGAATGTACTGATCACCTCTAGTTGAATCTGTAGCCACAGACTGAAACTGAAAAATCAGTTTTTCTAACAGATTTCTCTTCTTTCAGTTTACAACCAAGCAAGGCTCTTGGGTTAAATGTCCATTTGCTCATGGAGAATTTCCAGGTGAATATATTTTTTAAAATTACATAATATTAAATTGTGAAAAATATTAAAATCAGTCACTAGTTATGAGCCCTCTCCAGCAAGCAAGATGTGTTCACATCACTGTAGCTTGTAAATTATGGCAAAGCAATTTGTCAGCTTGCTACTTCTATGTACCCCCAGTAAATCAAGTGTTTATCAGCGCAAAAAGTAACTTGTGAGAATCAAAATAATTACCTGCATATCATTTGATGGCACTTAACTAATTAAAAAGACATTTATTTTAAATATAACAATTTAGAATATAATATATGGTCCTTGTACATCTAAAAGTGAGTCTTTTCTCCTAATATCAGCTTGGAAAATGAGAACTGCTGCAGTTGCAGAACAAATACAAGTTTTCTTCACATCCCAAACCAAGGCACAGTTCTCAGTGCTTGTGTGTAACAGGACGCAGCTGGCCTCATGTGAATCTGTTGGGATGCACCATTCAGTCTCTGTGGTTTGTATATATTCTTTCTTAAACATTGTAAGACTTTTAAACATACCTAACTGCATTCATTTATTATTCCATTTATTGCTCTGCTTGAAAGCATTAATAAACCTATGCATGTACATATTGAAATAATTACTGGAACATTTTTAAAGCATGTAGTTCTAATTCTGATCTCACACTGAAGCAGGAAATAAATGAGGATCCTGAAGTCAAATGAGTCACATCAAAGGAAGTGACTATTGAGTGGAACCTTAATATTCTTTTAAGTTCATTTCTGTGGTGTAGTATTTCTATTATGTGTACAGCAAATGTTAGTGTTAGTATTTCATATATGGGTCATTGATACAGCTGAACTGGCAAATCTCACATCATGAAATATAAGACTTGAGGCATAAATCCATGATGACCTTGAGCCCCTCTCAATCTCACATCTGCCAAAACAAACTCAACACACAAAAAAGGTAAGTTTTCAAGCCAAATTAGCTTTTTGAGCTGGCTGACTGTATGACTACACAACTGCTTCTTCCAGCAAAGCAGGAGAGAGAGGGAAAAGATTATGGGAGGGTGAGATTTCTGTTTCAGGCAGCAGCTAGACATGAAATGGGAGCCTCATTCCTCTCTTGCAACTAACGTATCTCATACGTTTTCAGTGCAGCACTGTGGCTTGCCCTTGCCCTTCAACCCTGCCTACCAGAGTTACCTTGTTGGCCTGACCTGTGATCTACCGAGAGGTACATCTGGAAAGTGGGGTCAAAGAGCAGAAGAGTGGCCATACATTCCTTTTTAAATAGGAGAATATCAGCAGGATAGGTCCTAGTTGCCACTAGTACCACCATGCTGAAAGGCAATCTGCTGGTTCAGCAGCCAGCTTCTCAGCAGTCTTATGTCCACTCCTAAATGTGTGCTCCTCCTGTCTGCTCCACTGACCAGGTATATGAGGTGTCATACAATGGATTTTGAGAAAGCTAAGAAATCCAGAAGTTGTGAGTTCTGCTGTTATTTCTGACTGTGCCCACCGACTTCACTCTGCTGTAGGGGAATGTGCTTTAGAAGACACAAGCATGCTGTAGCTCCTACACCTGTCCTCTTTTTAGGATATATTCCAGCTGTACTTCTTTATTTGCCACTGTATGCAGGTACATACTGCACCTGTGACTGTTTCAAGTAAATCTGATGCATCATGTCAGTGTGCAGGGTGCACATGCCACGGGGTAGCTGACAAGCAGGCAGCTATGAATACGGACATCTTAAACTCAAAGCGGTGGATACTGAAAGCTGAATTTATTTTCTAATGTATCAGATTAGGTTTTTATTACATTGCTGGTGCTGAATGTAACAAAGCAGCTGTTAAAAGCAGAGTTTGCCAACTCCGCTTTGCTGCTCAAGCTGAGGACATGCTCAAGTGGAACGTGAGAACTGCTCCTGCAGGAGATACCAGTGCTGAATAAACATGGGGAAAGGCCTGGGAAAAAAACAGCTATCCTAATCAACACAGACTGCAGAAGGCATTGGTGGTGCTATCAAGAGTCTGTTCTAATGGGGCAAGGTATCTGGGGAAATGTTGTATTACTGGCAGAGATGGAGATCTGTATGGCAGAAGAGTTGTCAAACACTATGTTCAGTGAACACTTACAGTGGCACTTCCATCCAACTGGCTTGTTTCACATGAAATCTGTGGAGTTCAGACTTTCTGGTTTTTAAAGGTGGGAATTGCCAAGTGAGAAGGGTAATGGTGGAACACCAACAAATCACAGCTAGGTATTAAAGTGTGTGTTTCATGAAGGGCACTGATGCATTTAAGAGTGCTGTTTTCTTTCCTCTGGTACAAAGCTCTTATATCCTCTGCTGCTGTTACAGAATGGGAGCCCACATAAATTACATACAGTTCCTGTCTCAACACCATGAGCAATATACACAAAGTTTCATCAAGACTTAGCTCTGTGTTCCCAGAAACCAATGTTCATTCTCTACCTATTAATCCCTGTTCAGTTGTGTTCAAAAAAGAACATATTTACCTAATTTGCCCCAAATTATTTTAGGAGTTTGCCACACCAAAGCAAGCCATGTAGGATTCATAGCTATTAATGGAGTAACTAACATTATTTTGAGGACAAAGCATAAACAATCAAACGTTAAGTGTCAGAACAGTCATTTAGGACAATTTTACCCTAAGGCTGAACTTGTTCTCAGCATACAATGTGATGGAAAATCCAGAAGAACTGTAAAGAAAGGGCCATTCCTTCAACTCATGTACACCAGGAACAAGAAGTGAAGATGCTTATTGGCTAACGTGGTGTGAGCAGCCACGGCAGGGAGGGTGTCCTGCCTCATGATGCTTCATGAAATGCAGGAACATTAGCCCTCTTCCTGTGCTGCCCAAATTGTGCTTGGCCAATTGTGCTACACCAGCTGCTTATAGTCATTGAGATCCAGGGATATCTCTGAAAATAAATAATCTTCCATAATGAATATATACTTTATTAATTTCCTGACACAACAGAACATGTAGCATTATTGGCAAACAAACCAAAGAGCTGAAAAGACATAATACATTTACTTTGTTCCAGGGTATGAAAAATAATAGTTTTCAATTTTTTTCTTTTCATTAGGGAGATTCTGTATCAATCACTATGTCACGGGAAATGTGTGGGTCAACAATTTGCATTCAGGTATGTGTCTTGATTTTGCCAGGTACTCTGTACAAAATAAACAAATCATAAAAAAAAAAAAAAGAAAACCAGCACACAGTCTCACTGCTTTCTCCTCCCAGCCAAATCCGATTACTGTGTGAACAGAGTTGGCAAAGAGCATTATTTATAGCTTGAAGTGCTGCCACCACCTCTTGTTGAGATGACATTAATTAACAGAGAAGTTGCTCTCCATGATCTTGCTTCTTTGTCAGTGGCAGATAAAGAGATATCATCAGGAAATTGCTAATCCTGTCTTTATGTGTTCCTTTGTAATAAAAAGTTCCAAGGTATCAAAAGATCCAATTAAATCATAGATGGATTTTTCAAAAATTGACATTAGCTGGAAAAGGTTAGGCATATAGCAAACAGCACAGTGTGTGCATAGTATGGTAGAATTAGCACTCCTGAAAGCAGAATGGAGCAAACTATTTCTGACATTTTTGCACACTATTTCTGTATCTGAACTTTATTAAGACAACATTAATAGAAAATGAGCATGAACCTAATAGGCTCATTCCTCTCTGGAGTTAATGTTCTCAGCAGACACCAGGACAAGAGAGACTGACAGCTGGAGCTGCAAGGCTCCAGCAGCTGTCCTAGAAGGCCCTTGTCAGCTTCACTTTCTGCTACTAGGAAGAAAGAGGCAAGATAAAAGTGAGATTGGCAAGAGCCTTCTAGCTAATGAGAGTTGTTCTTCTTTCCCTAGTGAAAAATAAGATTTGGTGGTAAAATTGATGTTTTCCTGCATAAATTGTTTATTTTGTAAATAAGACATTATCTGTCAGAATACAGAACCCCCCCCCATCTGATTAGCTTTATCATTTAGAAACTTAAAAGAGATTGCAACTCACTAAACGTACACTAGACCAGCAGTCTCCATATGCATTTATTTAAAAACAGATTAAAAAATGCAGTCACTTGAGTAAACTCATAAAGCCATCTCATTTTGTCAACACAAGTGTTTAGGAACAGTTCTATTGAAAGGGGAATAAACCTCAATTCTTTCTTTTAAAAGGGCTGGAGGACAGATGTAGAATATTCAGTTCCACTACAGATCTGTGATATCCACTGTGGTAAGTATGAATGATAACAAAAGAAGGATTAGGTAATGACTGTATAGAAGAGATCATCTTAGGTGAAGTGTGTTTTCATTGGGAAACTGAGGTGGAATTCACCTGACAATGTAGATGTCTGCATGTCAGCTAGACATGCTCAGCTTCCCTTGTAGACAATGGACTCATATACCTCAACTAGCTTTTAATTAGCTACTGCAAGGACAACTTGTGTGGCTGTCTGTTTTCCCTGTTTCCTGGGAGAATCTTCCATCCTGTGCCAAGTTCTGCATGCCACACATATATTACCTTGCTGTTGGTACATGAGGTAACTAGTTAAAAACAATCCTTGGCAAGTAGGCACACACTGCTGTCATTGTAGTGATTGCAGCACAGCCCTACTGTTAATTCCCCACCTCTGCAATTTGGGCAGTAGTACTTCCCTCCACTGCAGAAGTATGGTGAGGATATTATTATGATTTGAGGTACATTCAGGTATGCTCATGGAGTCAGAATATTCTGAAATCTCCAAGCCCCGAAAGTAAGGTGCTGTAGAAGTTAGAGTTCAGAGCGAACTAAGGCTGTGGGCTTTGTGGTGAAGGGCACAGGAGTGGATTGACTAGTTTAGAACTAAAAAGTCTAAAAGGAATCAAGCTGAGGCAAGGGTCAATCTGAGCATTGCCAAAACCACCTCCCCAAACCCACCCAAACAAACAACCTCCCCTCCCAGTTCATTGTAAACATAGTGATTCCTGTGACAGATTTTCTCCATTGTCTAAAAATACCTGACAGTTAACAGGTATTTAGATATCAGGCTTTCAGATTGAGAAGCCTGATACTAAAAAGGAGGGGGATTGAACTTGTAGTCCAAATGTAGTTCTCTGTGCAAGCACTTGCGTAATGCTAGTTCAGGCCTCTTCTCCACTTAAAAACTCGTAACAAGCCCACTTGAGGTGAATCAGTTAGTCAGTGTTGTGATTCATGTAGTCTAGATGCATTTTCCTTATTCATATTTTCCTTTTAACAAATGTGAAGGGTATGATGAAAGCATGTAAAATAATGAAAGACTCCAGAGACGAGGGTCTGGGAATTTTCCTCTGCCTTATAGTAGGAGAGAATGGGTCTGTGTATTAAATGAAAATGGTGGAACACCCAAAACTGAATAAATAACTTTTTGGGCACAGTATTTGATTTAAGTGTGGAACTTTTTGTCACAAGTTTTTGTTCTGATCAAGAATTCGTGGAGATTCAGAAAAAAAATCTGAGAAACTGTGCGCATATCGAGAGTATCAGAACTGTAATATGTGATCCCTGTGTTTGTTGTATAGAGGATATTAACCTCATGCTTCATGGATTCTGCCATACTTTATATTTTTGGGATAATGTGGTCCATGTTAGCAGGTGGATAATTCCACCTCTGCCAGCTGACCTGGAGGGGGTTCCCAAAACCTCCCTTTGAGGCAGATGGTACAGGTCAGTGTCAGAGATGGGACACTGAACCAGAATCATAGAATCATAG
>VZTL01058700.1:0-19273 GCA_013400535.1 Scopus umbretta | reverse complement strand
AGCAGAACAAAAGGCAGAATTGTCTGTAGGACCGCCAGTTTTGCTGAAGAACTGGACATTGTTGTGAGACCATTTTAGATAATCAAAATATTTGTTCAATATGAGGACTAAAACCCTGACATTCATACTGTGATAAAACTCCCTGCACAGTGCATCCTTACGCCACTGCCTTGTTGGGCTATATAACTCCCTGAACCCAGCATGTGAAGCTCTCTACGCAGAAGAATGTGTTATTATAAGAATCAGCCTTAAAAAAAGAAACTTGCATAAAATTCCCACTCACTTCAAAAGACACTTACACTTAGAGGTTATGCTGAAAAAAAAAAAAAAAAAAACAACAATTCTTGCATATGAAAAATATTTTTAAATTAAGTTTGAAAAATTCAAATTGCTTTGAAAAGGAAATCAGGTTCTGGGTCCTGATACTGGAAGATATTTAAACATTAAATCAGATAGATAAATTCTGCAACTTATTTCAGTCATGGGCAAAAATTATTAGATCTCTCTGATGGCTGGGGGAACTTAAAAACTCATCAACACTTTTGAAATAAAACACTGATATTTTTCCCCAACATTCAAAGAATGTAATACCAATGTAATACCAACTCTACATTCAAATCAGACCATGAGGATTAGGCAAAGGTAGCTATTAACTCTCTATGCAAAGTATGTTCATAACAAAGGAGATTTAGCAAAAAATTTTCCATTGCAGTAAAATTTTATAAGAACATGAAAAACAGTAAAATCTTTGTCTCAGGCATCTTATGCAACATCATCCTCCTATCATCATTATTCTCTCTGGTTTTACAATATTCTTATTCAAGAAACCATTCTTTTCAATATGTTAAACTTGCAGGGTTACATTCTTATCTCACCGCCTTTTAAAAAACAATAATTTTGTTTGAGAGATGTCAGTGCTTTTTGGTACTCAAGGAGTATATCAGGTAATACACAGTATGTTTTATTGGACCAGTTTTAAAAGTGTTGAAAATCAATATTTCTCACTGATTACGGCTTGGTTTGTGAAAATGTGATATTTATTTAAGCCAATAGTAAATCTCCCAGCTGCTTTATAGTGCAATATTGGGACTTAGATCTGACAGTGACTGTGTGTTTTTATTATTAGGAAGTTATTTGGACAATATTGACTATTCCATAAGCTTATGGTGTAAAAATCCAAACGAGTGGAAAGTACAACTGCAACTTATTTGTAAATTCAAACAAAAACATACCGCCACAGCCAGATACAAATTAAAATGTCAGCTCCCAGGACTATATCACATATTGCATAATATTCAATATTGCTTCATGTCTCATCACTGGGAGAAGTATTCTGTCTCAATGACTGTCACTCGTGACTGTGAAGATAACCTTTTAAATGTCGCATATCAGGGCAATGATTTTTTAAACTTTTAAACGCAGACAACAGCTTTTACTTCTAAATTTGGGATTTTTTAAGTCAGTCCCACAATGATGGTATCCCACCTAGAACCGGTCAAAAGTTTTAAAACAAAGGTTTCTTTCCAATAAGAACAGCTTTATTAACATTCAGTCTTCTTGTATCACACTTGATATTTTTAACATTCCCATTTTGGAAAAAAGGCAGGCCTTTTAAATACGTGTCATCATTTTGGCAAAAATATTACTGAAATATAATTAACTTCTTTTTTAACTTAAAACAAAATGGGAATTTTCTAAATCCTGAACTTTCAAAGAGTTTCCATATGGCACAAAGTCAGGTTTACACTTTCTAGCTCATCCCCCATCAATATCTTTGTGCAAACATCACCCCACCATCTCTGAAGACCAGATTAGCAGAGACCACCATCATGCTTACCTGCATTTAGCAACTATTCAGATGCTGACAGATTGGATGGCTCTGCAAACCCTTCATGAAAAACAGTGTAAAATTATGGACACATGAGAAAACCTTAAGTATTTCTCTGTTAAAACTTAGCCTATTCCTTCTTTTACATTGATTTCCATAGGAAAACCTATTAATCTAGGCAGCCTGACAGCATGTAGAGTAATTACCCATTTGATCTTTGCTATGGACCTGCTTGTTAGAGTACCTTTGAAGAATGTTGTTTATTTCTCTGGAAAGTATAAATATACTTGAGAATATGGTTTTCCACAAAACTTTTTGCTGGGAGGTCAAATTCCTGACATTTCTTAATTTCCTGGATTCTCTATCACATACTTCAATGGTACCGGTTAACATCAGCCACGTCCTGGCGTTAGTAATTAGAGGGATGGTATTGAGTCTGAGTGGATTTGATTGCTCTAAGATTTTCCTATCAGCTGTTGAATTCAGGAGAGGTGTTTTGTTTCTCCTCTCCTGGAAACCTGCCATTTTGGTTTTTTACTTTCATAAAGCAAAATGTCCTTCCCATTTTGGAAGCAGGTGATTGCTCCTTTTTTTGAGGAATTTGGTTTTAAGTTCAAAGGTAAATTTCCATGGAAAAAGTACCTGCAGGTTCTTGCTCTAAGCTGAACACTCCTGCTGCCAGCCCTAGATGTGCCCCTACAGGGGTTATTAAAGGAGAATAAATGTTAGCTCATTCAAGACAGAATGCAAGCATTGTGCAGATTTTCTGCAAGGAGACTGTAGAAATTTATTTCATCTTTACAAAACAATGCAATAACGAAGCCTTGGGAACATATTTATTATTTGCTACAAGCAATAAGAAGCCCACCTTGGACTCAGACAACAGTTTAGCCCAAAGATTAAGCTTTCTACTATTCCAAATTTGCAGCTGAATAAACTTTGATGTGAAGAAGGGACACAGGGAATCCCATCTGCTCGAGAAAGGTGTTGTCCCCAGCACACATCCTGTCCACTGTTCCTGCTAAATGAACATTAGGGGATGCAACCAGCGCAAGGGATGGAGCCAGCTGAGGGCACATCCCACTGCGATCTGGAAATCACTGGAAATGAGCACAGCCCCTCACTGTACAAACTCTATGGGCATTGAGGATCATTCCTAATGCCAAACAGAGCCTTGGCTTTTACTGAACCTTGCAGGGCCAGCTTGATTTCACTGCAGCATTCCCACAGGCTAGCCAGAGCCCTCTGACATGCATTCCACAGAGATTATGTATGATGGTCTTCAGCAATCAGGTTTTGGGACAGCTGAGCAGGCTGACAAGAGGCGCTTGAATAACTCAATCAACTGGTTTGACCAAGGCAAACTCTGCTCTTCTCTTTCTCCCTATTTTCTGCTTACATCGCTTCACTGCATGGCTGAGTTTCATGAGGAGAAGATTTGTTTGGCTTTTCTTTTTTGTCAAAATAATCTTTACGAGCTGTTGAATATGCTGCTTTTCTTTGTTGCTGTGTTGATACCCATGGACAAGAACACCTAGGGCAGGTCAGCCACAGGGACTTCGGCAGCCTGAGCGCAAGATGCCTGTGCTCTGTAAAGAGAAGGGCAGGAACCTGTGAGTCCGGTGTCCACTCCTGCAGCACTGCAGGCAGCTGACACTTCTATCCTTGGAAAGGTCAAATACCTCATAACAGGCGCATTAGAAACTCAGTACCGTGCTCTGCAGAGCTCAGCCTCAGCCCCATAATTCACATTGCAATCACCGTGGTATGAATGCAAATCTGCTGTCCTAAGGGAGTCATGGGCACTGTGAAAGTCAAGCAGTTTTATTCCTTCTTTTCCTCTCGTTGCAAGGATAAAATCCCACACCAACAAAATTAATTTATTCCTTTGATGAAGGCAATGCCAGAAGAGAAAAAATGTAGGAAAAACAAATCTGACCTTATGACATTTGTGACACACAGACAAGAATACAAAATGGCAAGAAGTCCTATTTTTAAAAGCCACCATCCTGCTGCTGTCGGACTGAACTTATGTCAGCAGTAACCCATAGCAGCTTTCTGGCTCAGCTTGCTCTTCCATGGCAGAAAACTGCCTCCACAATATTCACTTGGAGCAAGAAGCTGGGCTGCCACCTAAAATCACCACAACTACCTATGCCTCCCTTTTAATGTCTCTCTTAGAGAAACTGAAGTTTGTGGTTAAAAAAAATCCAGTTATCATTTTATATCTGTGTGCTTAAAATTAGCCATGACTGATTCTGCTGAGGACTCCAGATTTCTAAAGGTTAGAAATTTAGGAAGGCAGAACCAAAATGCAAATAAACAGCAAGGCATAAATAGGACTTACATGCTCACAGAAACATGGAAAGTTTCAAAGAAGTCTTTGTAAGATTAGTTTCATGGTCTTACATTGCAAATGAACAGTTATAAGAAAACTAGCATTTTCTTGGGTGTCTCCAGGTTAAGAATACTTTTTTAAAACTTCAGTTTAATGAGATCTAGTGCACTTACTTAAAGCAGGAAAAATTATTTTTTAATTACTCAAAAGAAAAACCCAATAATTAATAACTACCAGGAATAATAAATCAGGCAGTGTAATCTCATTTCCATTACCCTTATTAGCTAAAGAGATTGGTAGATCAAACCCAATTTCATTCTTCCAGAAATAAATGTACTATTATTTTTAACCTCATTTCCTAAGACAGTGAAGTCAATGTACTTGGGCTGCCTGCCTGTTTGTCCACTCAGAACTTTTGAGCCTGCTGGCCAATTTCAACTTAAATTAATGAAGACATAGTGGTTTCAGAGATGTTGAAGTCATACCTGTTTTGAGAACAATCTCTGCCAGGAAAGACTCATACAAATGCCCCCCCTTTGAAAGGCAGTAGCAATGCAGTGTGAGGCCTGTCCACGTCATTGCACAGAAATGGATAGTGGATATGAAAAGTCACATGGCTGGGCACAGGGAGAGAGAGGGAATACAGAAGGATACGTGAGGATATACAGAGGGCTTAAAGGTATTGCATGGAGGGGTCAAAGAAACCTGAACACGTAACTAAGGAATACTGCAAGGATGTAAGGATAAATAAATAAATAAATCCAGAAGCCACAGGGTTCACTAATTCCACCACTCCTATTACAATTTATTACTAATTCTTCACTCATCCTGATGCTTTTTTGCTGCACCAATGCCCATGCAATCATCCTCAAGCAACACAAACTTCAACACAGGAGACTGTTGTTGGAGCTGAGGGGAGTCCTCATGCTGGTGTTTTGGCTAAAACCCTTTGAAAATTTCTGTTCTGTATCTGGCATCTGTATATGATAAAGAAAAGCAAGGGTTACATCCAGAGTCTGTTCTTACTCCTAATCTGGAGGGCCACTGCTACCCAGCAGCAGTGCAATAACAGCAAGTCAGGAATGGAGCTCAAGAACAGGAATGGTTTGACTGGAATGACAGACACAGGCAGAGAAAGGAGTTGACTACTTTAGAAAAGCATCCTTCCTGAAAAAGATAACCTCAAAGTCTGGCAGAATGAGCAGCTATTGCTTTGCTCACAGAACAAGGAGCTGATCTGGCGCGGTCCCCTCCTCTTTGCTTGCAGCTGTATTGCAAACACTCATCCTTTATCCCTTCTTCTCTTTAATTAGATTTTGCTTGTGACTCATGCTGGTTTAGCAGTTTGCTGCATGCTTGTTACATGCAATCCGCAGAAGAAAAACTGCCTAGCACAAGGGTTTAATCATATCTGCCTTAGACAGCTTGAGTATACTATTTACTAAATGAAATACTATAAGATAATCTTTAGAGATACAAGGGTAGTAAAACTAACATGACAATGCTATTGGTAAAAGCTTTGCAAGTATAAGTAGCCATTGTAGAAGGCTAGGCTGAACTTCCCTTTAGTTATGTTAATAAATAAGGTGGATGGAAAACAGTGGTGGAGAGAAGATTCAGGAAAATAAATTATCTGGAGCTTTCCTTGGACAGAGGACTGAAAGCCCACTTAGTCACCAAACATCCCATAGATATATTTATGATATTATACAGGATGACTTATTATCATGGTATGTACATTTACCCTCACTGGATCAATTTAATATTAATAATATCCAATTAGCTAGATGCAAAAAACAATACTTTGAAAATTCCCTCAAACTGTCCCTGAATTCCACAAACTGGGGCAGGGGGAACAACACACTCCTTAGCAAGCTGATTGATGAGCAGGTTGAGTTCTCTGAAGTAAATTCCTAACTGTCTGATTACAACATATTTTACGTTATTACCAAAAGATTTACCCAATGGATACAGCGCAACATAGCCTACTATTTGCAAAACTCTCCTAAGGCCAAAAATAGGCTATGACTTAAAATTAATAGGCACTACATTGGAAGTCTACATAATACACCCTGACCAAGACCCAGTTAGCAAGTCATGAGGTGTCACACTTCTAATTTTAGCAGTAAATTATGGTTTTTCTTGGGCATTGACAATGACTACTTTCTTTATGCAACACTTATATGATGTGACTATCCATTTAGTACAAAAGGTGTTTTATATGCAATATTGTGAAAGTGTTTGTAGCAAACTCTGCAAATAAGATGACCATCATTACCCAGAGGTTGTGCTGGAATGGCAAGGTGTGTTTTATGTAAACATCAAATTTCTCCTAGGTGTCTTTTTGGCTGAAGTCAACCACCAAAGGAAGGACGACAGAGTGGATTGCAGTTGCAGCATAGAAGCCAGCTATTCCTACAATCACTTCTATATTCTCCATGGTCAGAGCACTTGTGGTTAACAGTATTGGACTCATACCAGGAAAGAAAAGTCTTTGATCAGTCCAACAGGGAAGGAGTGAGCACAGTCCACAGAACGCCTCTTAAACCACTGCTTTTAGGGCAAAGACAGCACTCACCATGAATGTTGGATATAGTCCAAAGAAATAAATGAGGAACAGCCCAGGAGCAAGACAGCCGTCAAAAAAAAAAAAAAAAAAAATTAACAGCACAATTGTGTGAATCTTACCATTTTTGCAGTTGAACAGAACTGACAATGAAGGGATATAAAAGGCCCCAGCCACCAGGAAAACAGTAACAATCCCAGCATCAAGGTGATTCCGAGTCTTCCTTAGAGGAATGATCTGGGGAGGGACCATGCGGGACACAGCAGCTAGCTGGATTTCCTGTGCCTTGGCTCATCACCAGGGGAAGGAAAGCCACCGTGAACATGGAGTGAGAAACTGCAAGAAGAAAGAAGAAATTCAGCATTTACAAACTCATAGGGAAATGCTTCATAAGGACCTGTCACATTTCTAGCCGAAGCCTCCTTTTGTATTTTGTTTTAGTTTTTTTAATTAATCCTGATGTTAACCATTATCACATCCTGCTTTCTGTAGTAGTTACAGCAGACGAGAGAGATGAGCCTGAAACGTCAGTGGATGTAAGTAGCACTGGACTTTAGGGAGCTCCAAATCAATTCTTTTCAGTGTGGACTTATCTTGAGCAAAACAAAAGAAATCTGTTAGAAAACAAATGCAACGGAGAGTGAAATGCAGGTCGTCAAGTAATGTAAATGAGGGCCCTGGTAGTCCTTAAAGGAGAACATGACACCCAATCTCTCACTAAATAAACTAGACTGGTGTGAACTCAGAGTATGGTGTTCAGCCTAAACCAAAAAAGATGAACCGCACAACAGCTTAAATACACGCTAGAAGGATTACCTGGCCAACACGCTGTATCACATGGTGCCAGCTCATCTTTGGCTGGCTTCTAACACGTGACAAAACATGGGCAATAAATTCCAGGATGCTGGCATAACATCCTGCATGACACCCACAGCACTCAGCAGCTCTAGCTGCTGTCAATGTCACACACTGATAAATTAAGACTCTTTTGTTTTTTTTGCTTTAAGAAGCATTTGACAACCAAACAGCAACCTGCTGAGATGCTCTAAACCATCCTAGCTACGATGACTATTGTGAGGATGTGACCAAGAAGCCCTTCTTACTCTAAATTCTGGCATTTCTTATAAAGCTTTATCAGCTTTGTTATCAGAGACATACACACAGGTCACAAAGCTGGAGGCCCAATGCACATTAGTGTGGTACTTCACTCCTGAAACAATTCATGGCTCTTGTTTCTACCTCTTCAGAAACTGAATCTACAACTTGTTGTTCAAGGCTCTAGATATTCAAATCCAATAATTTCACTAGTGTCTCACCAACAAAGGAGCATTTTCTGCACTCTTTCTTCTAGCAGGATATATTCTTTTCAAGAAGTAAAAACTTGTCTTTCCTTGACCCAAGTGAGTTATACAATCAAGTAAAACTAAGTAGATTATCCTTAAAATGGTAGGTTCTTTTACAATTGCTCTGCTAGTTACTCCAGACTGGTGTACAATGGCTTTATTAGATTATTGCATGTAAGACATTGTCTAATGGAGACTAAGATGTGTAAACATCTGCCAGCAAAAATACTATGCGATTTCCCATAAAACTCTCATTTATCAATATTTTAGTCCATGTTTAGCCTGCAGCCCATTATTCCACACAATCTTCATCAACTTTTAGTACCAACATTATTGTTCACTGAAATTTAAAGCAAAAGATGAACCTGGGCATGTAAAATACTTGTATGTTTTTATACCTTCTGTGGTGCAGCACACGTAAGAGGAATGTGATTTCTGTTTCTCAGCTTCCCTAGGGTATTTACTGCTCCAAAGAATCCCACCATCTGTTGAAAATACCTTATTTTTTACCTTTTTTAGGTGCCTGTATGTAATTCTGAAAACAAAGCCAACAGACCTTTACAAGATACCCAAACTTCAAACAGCCCCGGTGCATGAGGCAACTCCTGTGCAGCGCCTTGGCTCCCAGTGTGAGAGATTTCTATTGCATTCTTGCTAGTAAAACCTTAGAACCATGTCACTGTAGAAGAGTTCTTATGAATTCATGACAGCACAGCAGAGATCAAACTGGGGCCTGTCTCATGTAAACCAGGCACTGTTTTGCATGCCATCCATGTAAGGCTTCTTAAGGGATCATCTCTTAAAGTCTAAGAATAAGAAGAGGACACTGTCATTCCCTGCTCGGAGAGAGTGTGCCCTGTTCTGCCTGTTGCCATTCTCCAGTAATGCAGAAATACAATGTATCAGAGGGAATAGCTCCACATAGCAAAGCAGGTAGGTAATGGAGAGGGTGCAAATTAAAATCAACAGCACTGGAAGCCATGCAGCACTCAGGCATCTACTTGTGGCAAATCCTGCAAGGATACTTGTAAATGAGGGGTTTATAAGAAAGATGGGGACAAACCTTTTAGCAGGGACTGTTCCAATAGGACAAGGTCTAATGGTTTTACACTAAAAGACGATAGATTTAGATGAGATACAAGGAAGACATTTTTTACAATGAGGGTGGTGAAACACTGGAACAGGTTGCCCAGAGAGGTGGTAGATGTCCCATCCCTGTAAATGTTCAAGGTCAGGTTGGACGTGGCTCTGGGCAACCTGACCTATTTGAAAATTTCCCTGCTCATTGCATGGGGGTTGGACTAGGTGACCTTTAAATGTCCCTCCCAATCCAAACTATTCTATAATTTTATGATTATGCTCCCTCCTGAGCCTACTGTAATTAAGATAATTTTATCAGGATAACCATTACCTGGGTATACCCAGCCCTGTGAAGAGTTTTCTTTTCCTGCATTAGTGAATTATGTTTTAATTTCTCATCATCACTGATGGACAGTATGCGGAAACACATGCATGCATAGATAATATGGAACTTTGCACCCACCTTTGCCAGCTGCCTCCCCTATGGAGTTACTGTGCTCCATGCTCTACTCGAGCGCCTGAATAGCCTGCTGACAAGCTGAGCTCACTCCCCACATTTAAATTAACAATGTTGGTATCATTACATGGACTTAATTTATTCTTGATCTTTGGCTTCTTAATACAGAAAAATGCAATAAGAAAGAGCCAGCCAGAGGGCTGTTTTTATCAACAGATTATTCAATATGTTTTTCTGTTCCAAATTTGAAGCCCTTAAAAGCACTCCTCCTCCACTGTGTATTGAATCCTGTGGATGTTTCTTATCTCATCTACTTCTCCTTGTCTCACTCTGTTAAAGACCCTCCCTGTCGGATAAAGTCATCAGGTCTTTGGATAAAGAGAAGCAATTTCTTTCGCTTGATTAACTGCATGACTTAATGGTATTAGCTGCATTAGGGGACAGAAGCAAGAGACAGGCTATCAGGGAATCAGTCAGCCACAGCCACACACAAATCCCTGCAGCAGCGACATCATGAAGTTTGAATAATCAATTGCACTTTCCCAGGGAGTTTACCTGTGATAATAAAAATATTTCTTGCAGCTTTCAAAAGAAATAGGTAGATTGACAATAAAGACAAAAAAGTCCAACAGCATCACTTTTTGTGTTATTGACAGAGCTTGAGACGGGTACAGTGAAAATTTTCGGCAACCCAGATGTAAGAATCTGTTCTTAAGAAGAAGATATGTTTAATTCATTTCAGGTATCAAAATGAGGGAACATTGGCTCTAGCCAGGCATGACCAGGCAGAAGTACATCCACGGAGAGTAAACTCTCAGCTGCCTGAAGCCTGAGAGGGTCCTGCCAGGCCTTTCACACTGACTAATAACTCAGTGTGAGGTCTAAGCCAATGCTAATCTACTAAATGGTTGTCGAGTGTTTGAAAGAGAATTGACCGCTACACCAGGAAGGTGTTTTGAAGTCCCAGAGAGAAGCACAGTTATGCAAGCAGAGATACGTCAGCATGTGTTGAACATGGCATGACAAAACCTGAGCTTTCCCGGATCCCAAATGAGAGCCATTGCAGCAACAACGCACTCAACCCCTTCTTCACCCGCCATCTGCCTTAACAATGAGTTCTTGTATCTTCAGCTCACAAACTGCTCAGCTGGAGTCAGGTTTAGAAGTTTTGCTGGGGAGGAAATAAAGTGGAGCATGCTGGCCAAGTCAGATAAGGCTTTTGCTTTTAAATCAAGCAGTTTAGTTCAAATCACTAATAAATGCAAGCTATTTTTGTCCAATGGCATTCATCAGTCGACTTTAGTACATCAGTATCCACATCAAAACTGTCACATGTGGTAGATGTCTCAGAAGAGGAACCAGGACTGATAAAGCTAAGTCTGATAAAGCTAACCAGGGCTTCACAGAAACTCTTGAAATTTGGAATCCGGTCAAAACACCCAACTTGATAAGCTCCTGTCTGAAATTAAACCACCTCAGGCAGAAATGCCTCCCAGAATAAACATCACTGTGGCTAACAAGAACGTGGAGTGAACTGCAAAATAATTAAACTCATCATATGTCAAGGAAAACCTGACTGATTACTGAAACTCTGATTAGCTGCTCTCCCTGCTCTGGAGAGCATTAGCATGAGAGTTGAAGATAACCTTGATATTTCAGTAAATATTGAAGTTACCTGTTTAGCAGTGTGGGTGAGGTTATTAGCCCAAAAGAGGTTTGTTTCAGCTAATTATCACAACTTCTTCCTCTCCTACTGCTGATACTTGTTCTAAGGGTGGAGGCATGGTTTCCCCAGACAAGAAACCAGTCCAGTCTTGGGCACCTCTGAGCAACTTCTATTCTTCATGCCTGTTGAGGACACTTCTTTCACCCAGCTAGATGGTACAATAACTCACTCCACTCTCTGCAGCAAATGCTTTCCAGAGATTAGGACTTTCATCCTTTTTTTCACTATTATTAACTAAAAGAATTTACATCTCTAAGTCACTTCCAGCCCTGCTGCAGTTCAGCCATTTGACAGGAGCACACCAAACCTAATGTTTGGGAAATTCATGTGTGTGCGTATATATATATAGAGAGAGAGATCCCAAATAAGAGTTATTCATTATCTGAAGTCCAGCCTCTAAGCCTTTTTCTGAGATGCTCAACTCCAGTCATCTCGCATGCTGCAGGAGGAAGCAATAGGTCTCACTACCCAAGCAGATTAACTCTCCAGAGCTTTTCTAGTTAAAGACACCAGCTCCATGCCAAGGAAATGTGCTTGCTGGCAGCTTATTTTAGCTCTGCAGTTCTGACAAACCAGTCACTTTTCTTATGATCTTGTGTAATTGGAAACAAACTTTTTCTGAATAATGAATGCTCAGAGACACCACTGCTCATGAAGCAATGTATTTTCATAATAAAAATAGATCTATAAAATGATAGCTTAACAATAACAGAGAATTTGCTCCTGTAAATCACAGAAGCAAAGAACAGTTGAGGTTGGCAGGAGGTCCCCATTCAAACCCCTGCTCATGGTGAGGCCAACTTCAACGTCAGATCAGGTTACTCAGGGCGGTGGCCAGTTAAGCTTTTAGTGTCTCCAAAGACGGAGGTTGCACCACCTGCCTGGGCCCCTGTAGCAATGTCTGACCACCCTCACAGTGAGAACATTTTTCCTATCTAACCAGAGTTTCACTTGTTGCGAATTGCTCATGGCCCCTTGCCCTTCATTGTGCAGCTCTGAAGAGTGCAGCTCTATTCTCTGTAATTTCTCAGTAGATGACATTGCTTTTATTTATTATTTGAATTGCTATTTGATGCTCTCCACATTTTAAGCTTTTAAAAACCAGGCCTTATTCTGTTGTGAAAGTTACTGAGGAGAATTGGGAAGAGACATTTCTTCTACACAAATGGCTCCTGTGCATGAGGATCCCTTCTGCAGAGCAATGTGGTGAATTAAGACACTCAGCCAAAAACAGCCCTAACATAAACTCGTATTAGTCAAGGGAATGAACATTTTCAGCTTGCCTTTCCTTTCCACTTTACTTTGAGGGGCGTTTGGTAGCGCTGTTGCTCCTCGGAAACTCATGTCAACACAAAGCACTGTGCCAGAGTCCCAGAGGCAATACAGTGCATCAGCCAACCAGTGATGAGCATTAACATGTTTTCCTAACTCCTTTTGAGGTTTTTTCATTGTAATGGGCCAGAATTTGCAAAAGTTCTTGCAACTTGTCTCGAAACACACAAAATGTTGTGCCTGAGGACCTTCTCCATCCATTACCTACCATGTGAAAGTAAGAAGTTGTTCTTTCCTATTTAAAAAAGGGGGAATAAATGTTTTTTTTCTCTATATTCCACCTCTGACAATGTCACACAGCCTCATAGCCCACCACTGCTCATCTACCTGGGAGCACTGGGATCCTGTGTGCTCAGCCCACAGGCTGCTTAAGGTTTCAGAAGTTATCAGGCTTTTCTTTCCTCCTCCACCATTAGTTCATGGGCAGACACAGCAGATGTGCACCCTAACCCCCATCGAAACTTAAAATTTTACCTAGTGAAACTCAGGTAAATCCTTCCCAAGCATTATTTCTAGCTGAGAGACTTATGCCCAGCCACAGTCCATAGGATTTGATGGTCTCAGTTCTCCTCCTGGTGGGGAGAGATATAACGGCTCAGCACCAGGGTAAAGAAGGAGACAAGGAATTGGGGATGGGATGTGCCTGGTGAATGAGCTACCCCTACCTCTCCTCGAATACTGTGTTCAGTTTTGGGCCCCTCACTACAAGAAGGACATTGAGGTGCTGGAGTGTGTCCAGAGAAGAGCAACGAAGCTGGTGAAGGGCCTGGAGAACGAGCCTTATGAGGAGCGGCTGAGGGAACTGGGGTTGTTTAGTTTAGAGAGGAGGAGGCTGAGGGGAGACCTTATCGCTCTCTACAACTTCCTGAAAGGAGGCTGTGGTGACGAGGGTGTTGGCCTCTTTGCCCGAGCAACCAGCGATAGGACGAGGAGTAATGGCCTCAAGTTGCACCAGGGGAGGTTTAGATTGGATATTAGGAAAAAAGTGTTTACTGAAAGAGTGGTGAGGCATTGGAACAGGCTGCCCAGGGAGGGGGTGGAGTCCCCATCCCTGGAGGTGTTTAAAAAAAGTCTAGATGTGGTAGGTCAAGACATGGTTTTACAGGCATGGTGGTTTGGTTTTTTGTTTGTTTGTTGTTTGTTTTGTGGGTTTGGGTTTTTGTTTGTTTGTTTGTTTTTTGTGGTTTTGGTGGGGGTTTTTTGGGGGGGGAAGGGTTGATGGTTGAACTAGCTGATCTCAGAGGTCTTTTCCAATCTTAACAATTCTATGATTCTATGACTCTAAGGAAAGTCTCTCCAGATCGAAAGCCAAAACAGTCATGGAGTCAAAAAGGAGCACTTTCCTCCTGCTGTAAGTAGTGGCATGTGAGCAGCACAGAAAGGCACCACTTCCCTGCCCAAAGTCTGCTCCGTAGCAAAGGTGGTGAGAAAAATCAGGGCAAACAGCTGTTTTTCTTCCTCCACCACCAGCTTTGACCAGCTCTGAGCTCCCTGATGTGCAGGATGGAGCTAGCAGCAAGTAAACAGAGGCATGAGCAAACAGCATCTTGCAATGGAGGGCTGAGGAGCCAGAAGATAGAGGTTGAGGGTGCACTGGCTCCTCAAAGGACCAAACCAACAGCAGGACAAAGCCAACACTTCAGTGCTGTGGAGGAGCCCAAGCACAGAGACAAGATTTGCATTTGCCCTGATGGTTTCTCTCCATGTGTTACCTGTGTGCCTCAAACATCTGAACTGAAATCAAGAGCTGGGACTTGCACTGCCCACCCTTCCACACAGCCCCACAGGCTGATGTGACACCGTGCAGCACACAGAACATCACAGAAATGAGGAAAAAGATGGGAGCAAATAAAAGGTCGATGCAATACAGAGGGATTGATAGAGTTTTCTTTATTGTTTCCCTTGGATGACACTGAGGACTCAGACCTTTGTCTCAACATACCACTGCACCTTTTGGTAGGTTTTTAATAGGAAAAAATACCACAGGGATATTTTATTCTATCTGTTTCCTTTTCTGCTTTTTCTCCTTCCCCACACTGTCTTGGGAAAAGTAGCTAGAGGAGTTTCAGTTATTGCCACACACTGTATTAAAACAATATAATTTTGGTACCTCCAAAGCTTTATTTGTAGCCAAAACAAGCACAGTTTATAATTAAACTTTTCACATCAGCAGATCACAGGCAGGGGGTTGAAAAATTGATTGTGTACATAAGCAGATATGCATCCCATCTAAATATCAAACATTAATTTGAAGTGTTAAATGCCCACAACCCACATGCTGCATCCTTCAAACTACAGAGGGAGGAACAGCTGAGGTGGGCTGAATAACAACCCAGATGAACACCTCTCTGCTTCCTGTAGAGTGAGCCCAGGGGGACTGGTGTCCCACCTCATGGAATAAATGACAAACCTCAGGTGAGGTGAACCCAAAGCCCCATCCCAAAATCCGTTACTGCCATCAACAACTCCGTGAGAGTCAATAATCAAGCCTCCTCATCATTTGTGTACTATTTAAAAGTTCAGCTGTTGATTCTAGGAGTCTGTCACATCACAGCATATTGCTCTTCTCTATCTAAAATAGATGGTGTGGGGTGAGGAAAACAGCAGACACTCTTTTTTGTTCTCTGTTTGAGCTTTAACTCCACAGAAGTCTTTCTCCCCCAGACCTTTACACGCTGCTCTTACATGCAATGCACAGGCTAAGACACTAACCCTGAAAGAGCTCCCTGTAGCACAAATTCAGCAGCAGTACCAAAGTGCACAGTAGCTCTTGTAATTCACTATCTACTAATACAACATTATATATCAATCAATAGGTCAAAAGATTTCACTGCTCACTGGTTTTGTGGAACCAATTAACTGCATGATAAAGAAGATTAATTTATTACGGGATCTGCTAGGACACTAATTGGTTACAGGAGGAAAGAAATTGTTTACTTAGATTTAACAGAGGAATGATTCCCATTTATATATGTGTACATATATATATATATATATAAAATAAGATGTAGGAATATATGGACCTCAGTTCCAAATAGCTGCAGTGTGTGGTGTTGAGTGGCTTTGCATTACAGCGCGAAGCTGGTGCCACCAGGCATAGCAAGCTCTGCAGCTGAGCCCCTCCACTCTGCAGCATGCCGTAAACCCTGCAGCAGCACAAACAGCCCCAACCCGCATCCATCGAGCGTGCCCGTTGGTGCACACTACACATGCCCACACTGGTAATATGTCCTGTGTTCAGTCTGAAAACTTCTGCTTGGGGATGGCTGCAATGTGTTTCAGTCTGGTAAGTAAGAAGCAGAGATTTAAGTTAGACTGGAGATGAAGGCTGGAGAAAAGCAGCATGGACCTTCCCCCTGTTGCATCCCTTCTGCACTGCTGGAAAAGCAGCGCTTCTCTTCTCTGAATGCAGAGATTTAGGACGCTTTATGTGGCAAAAGGTAATGACAAAAACAGAATAAGGCACTTCAGTAGCCACCAATGAACCTGTGTGAGCTGCGTTGCCCTTAATCCCACAGATTAAGAGCCCACAGGGAGCCGGGAGGGGAGCAGACAGAGCGTGTGGCCGTGCGTAGGTGGGCGGCAGCACACAGGCCAGAGCAGCGCCACATGTGGCTCAGCTCCAGCGTGACCAAGCTGCAGCTGCCCTGCCCAGCAGCTGTACAACTCGTTTTACCATCTCAAACCAGCCGAGGTGGCTGTGCAGCGTGCTGTGGTGTAGACATGCCCCAACAGCATCTGCGTCACTCCTGCTCATGTTGCCAACATCCAGGACGCATCTCCGCATTAGCGTGTCTGCTGGCTGGGCTCTGCCAAGCCATGATGGGTTTTCCCCTTAATTAATCTGCCTAAAAAAAGAGCAGAATTTTCCTTTGGGATTTAGCTGCAGCCTCACACATGCCCTGAAGAGCACATGGCATCCAGCACTAGTGCCACACAACATCATTGTGAATTTGATATCACCAGTGCAAGGAGGGAGTTCCCAGCAGAGCAAAGAAGACTCACCCGTGAAGGCAGCGGCTGGAGAACCACGATGGACGCTGACCCCCGCTGTGGCCGCATGCCAGCAGATTGTGTACAGGGCTTGTATTACAGCTGAGAGAAAGCGAAAGCCACTGCACCATGAAAAGATTGGCATCCGCCCAAAGGGGCTGCCGCTTAATGGACTGATTTTAGGTACATATATTTGGACAAGGAGCAATCAATATTGTACAGAACAGCACAGCACATACATTGTCTCCAGCCAATTATGCTGCACTCTCCGCTATACAATATTCAGTTTAATGTTACCCTGAAAGGAGGGAGCATGGCAGGTCAGCCAAGTAAAGTGACAGCTGTTGCTATACAACCCAGTCCTCATTTCTTTCAAAACCCATGTCAATACGGTGCAAATCCTGACAAGCAGGCTCTTACAAAGCACGGTTCTAGGAAATCCATTAAACCTTTACTCGGTTCATCGCTGTTGCTGTTTTCTCTTGCTAGTGCCATACATGCTTTTGGGGCTTTGCTGTCTCCCCCCGCCATGCCCAGCACAGCATCACCCCTTCAGGCACCCTTTGGTAACAGCACACCCCAGCTCTCCAGGGAGGAGCAGGATGGAGTCCCGAAGACTCAGCTCATTAGCTCATCCTCCTCTTCCTGACCAAGCACAGGGAGTTTAGGGTAACACAGATGCCCAAACTGAGCCTGGATACCTGGGGGCCTTACCCTGTGTCTGAGTATCTGGCTGTAGATTCACCCAGCACAGGGCAGCACCATATGGAAAGCTGTATTATGGCACCAAGGGTGCTGGTCTGAGCCAAAGTGCCTGTCCTTGACACAGCACTGCAGCCTGCTGCGTCACAGCATTGTTCACCTCTTTGCACATCAAGTTATAAGCTGTGAAATACAATAACCAACCTTTCTCCCAACCTTCATCTGTCTCTTCTCCAAGACTAAAGCTCCCTTCACAGCATCTTCAGCTCTTGAAAGTTAGTCTCATACTATCTGGCACCTGTTTTAAAACCTCAGAGTGACAAAGGAAAAAAACAAACAACTAAAAAAGCAATTATTTTAAGGACTCAATCCGGGTGCAAAGACCCTCTGCTTGAAGCCTATGATTCAAAAGGTACAGCTTTTACAGGCAGCTGGCCAGCACAACACACAGTGCTGCAATGCTCTGTGCAGTACCTGGAGGTGCTTCTCTATCCCAAATAATAGGAAATTAACATTTGCAAAAGGCTTTTGAGTGTTGCCAGGCAGGAAGCATTACAGGAGGCAGCAGAATCTGTATTATTTATATAGATCTCATTATTACAAACTAGAACTCCACACTGTCGCTGTAATAAAGCATTACCCGGGAGACCACTGAAAAACCTGACCGAAATCCTGTAATACGCTGGGATGAAATAAGAACACAAAAGGAGACAGCCTTTCAGATCATTTGCCGTTATCCCTTTAAACGGAGCTGCCTTGACATGTGCTGTGCATCACAGGGGACTGACACATCAGCAGAACACTCTACAATGGCTGCAGAACTCTAAAAAACACTTTCTCCTTCTCACTTGTATTTCTTGGTTTAATTTTTCCTGTTTTGTTTTTCTACTGAAGTGAATATGCCTCTTCCGCTGGGGGATTTGGCAGTAAGAAACACCAGAAGATAGCCCTGGCAGGTGCTGCCCGATTTGAAGGCAATACTGAACTACCTTCATGCAGAAGATCCCTAGCAGGGGCAGACTGAGCCAAATTCCTCCTGAAAGACCAGGGTACTGTTCTGCAGAGCCCCACAAGCTATATTGTGCCCTCTCTTTTTAAGCAACCAGCTACAGAAATAGCAGCAGCAGCAGCACGTGCTGCACAAATAAAGCCAAATGCTCCTTGTGTTTGGACCATGCCCAAAGGCCAAGCAGTTTCTACCTGTGTTTTATTGTGGTGGCTGCAGTGCCATTGAGTGGCCGGGGTTTACGCTGCAGCGCTGCCTATGCATGGTACGTATGTACCAACACTGCTGACCTGGCCAGCGGCTTTGCCTCTGCCCGGGCACTGCTACAGGCTTGCGTGGGGGGGTAACTGTTTTTGCATCTACAGCCAAGGTGGCTCGCTATTTTTAGGGACAGGCTGCTTGAATGCAGCGCCCCAGGAGCTGGCAAGCCGCTTGCTCATCTCCCACTGAGGCTCGCTACACCGCTGCAACCAAGAGATGCACACCCCGGGGGAGAGGGAAAGCCAATATTATTTGTGCTCTCGCTGAGAGAGCTGCAGAGAGAAGCTCCTTAGTATTGATATAGAAAACCAAAATCAGGCCACTTCAGTCCCTCCTCTTTGTAGAAACAGTAACTCTCCATAGGTGCTTAAATGAATACAGAACAGACCACGTGCAAAATAACCTCATTTCAGATCTGGATCCATTTCAGAACAGTTGTGGGCAATTATCAATGTTTGGTGATTTGCAGCAGGATTTTCAGTCAGCGTCTCAGTCATGCTCATTTCAGGAGCACCTGGGCTGTTTCACTACTAAAGGAGCCAGGGAGAGGTTAAGATGGGAGCCTGCAGGCGCAGACATGGCCTTAAGCCCCAGCTGCCTGTCGCAGAGCCATCCCTCCAGGGAAGGGAAGGGAAGGGAAG
>VZTL01058698.1:251-21436 GCA_013400535.1 Scopus umbretta | reverse complement strand
TTTTTTTTTTTTTTCCCTAGTGCGTAACTCCAGGCAACCTGATTTGAAAATATTTTATTTCAACCTGGATTTTTTTTTACTTATCAGAGGTATAGGGCCTTTGGGAAACATCCTCTTGTATATGACCACGAAGTTTACTCTCTGCAGGAACAAAGATGTTCTGAACAGAATTAACTTCAGGAATTATTAATAGTGACTCACGCTCTCTCATAGTCTCAGAGAAAAGGAAACTGAGCTAATGAATACTCAGCATAAGGATTTATAAGAGCAGAGCCCAGGACAGCAGTCTTCATCACTTCACTTCCTTTCAGATAGTTACTTAGCAAAAGGTGCATTGAGACTCTGGCTTGTTTTTCAGAGATTAAGTTAAATCCCTTTATGCAATTCATCAAGAGGAATTATCAAAGGTCAGTTGGCAAGTTGGAAAAAAAATCTAAATCTTTTTTCTGAGCAGAAAAATATTCCTGTCTAGCTAATCCATGAGTGACTTAAATTCTGCCTTTTGTGTTCCATAGCACTTAGTCCAATTTTATTCAGCCTGTGTTGCTCTTCTGGCCCTCTAAATCTTTGTAAATATGAAAACAAATGATATTTTTATGTAAAGGACAACTTAGTAATATAGTCATTCACATTTACAAATGCTTACAGGTTCATGGTTCATGACGTTCCCCTTTCCCTTCTTAATCCCTTCTGTTCCCACAAACCTATTCCATTTTACCTGATTTAAATAATTCCTACAATTTTGTCTTAGTAATAAACACGATTCCCAAAGACTACATTATCCTCATTGAAAATATTACAAGCAGGTTAACATCAAAGTTTAGAACACTTCAAAGTCAAATGCCCCAAGTGTTGCCTCAGGTGTTGGTGACAGAGTGTCACCAACTTTCTTACAGTGTAGATTGTAGACGCCTGCTACGTCTCTCTGCCTTTCCTTGGTATCAGCTCCAGGTTTGTTTGCTTTTTTTTAATTGATTTCCATGGGCCATTCTCTGTTCTGACTACATGGAAGGGATTGGCAGTGGAAGGATATCTTCTCACCTCCTCCAGGATTCATGTGTGGTGAGATGAGCGGTGCTCTGTCACTGTTCCTCACCTATAACTGTGGCTAGTGAGGCTGGTCTGGTCTTCTCCGATTCCTCTGGACATGGCAGTTTCTGTTAATCCCATTGTAAGTCAGGCTGTTAGGCAGTTGCTGTGCTAAAATAGATGGCATTAACTTTCAATCTCTCCAGTTAATGTTTATGAGGCAGTTCTTAAAGACTACTGAATGACATATGCTAAAGATTACTTCTTCACACATACCAAGAATTTATTGCGTAGGAGTCTTGTGAAAGTAATGAACAGAACAAGCACTAATTCCAGATCTTTTTCTGTATTTTTGACATTATATTTTCTGCATTTTTTATTAAATTAACAGCTGGAGACTGCAGATTTAACCATTACTCAGTGGTTCATCATCATGACAAGTGTCTGAATTCAACAAAATTGACTGAAGGAGAATTGTTGAAGTGAGTTGCACAACAGAATTTGACTTAGAAGCCTGTCTGTCTAGACCCTAAATTATGAGAAAGAGATTTCAATACTGAAGCATCTTTTTTTGCCTACAAGTGCATCCTGAAAGTTTAAACTTGGAGAACTCTGCATACTGAAATGGAGATTAGAAAAAGACAGAGGGGAAAAATGCACTGAATAGGGGAACAGAATACTTTAGTTGACTGTATCTATGAAAATGCAGTTGAAATCATTGCGGGGAACAATTTCAAGCCAAATTCTACTGAAACAAACCAGGAGAACGCTTGTGACCTGTTTTAGAGGCTCAGTGGAAGAGCGAGAGTGCTCACTCAGCGCTGTAACTGCTCCCTCCAGCTCTGCATTTTCACTCCTGCCAGCCCAGGGGAACATCTGCTTCAGTGTGTCTCGGCCCAACTGCTTTGCCCAAAGTGGCAAATTTGTGACTCCTTTCTCCCTCTCTCCAGTTCTTACCAATACTTTAGCTGTAGTAATCTTTTCTTCTTCCCTGTGATTTCACATACATTTAAATTAGCCAAAGGTGGGTGACTGGCACAATCTAAACTGTGGGATTTTTTACGGGTGTATGGGGGAGGTGGTGTTTTGGTTTTTTGTTTAACTTTGCTTGGAACAGATTTTTTTCACTCAGCTGATGTGACTTGATGTGTTTACAATACCTTCAACAACACCGCCCCCCCAATCAACCTGTTGTTCTCAATGGACGTTTGCCAGTTCATAAAAAACAAGCGTATCATACTACAGAGGTTTTGCTGTAAACTTGAAAACCAAATGGTTCTCTCAGCAGGAAAGCTTAAACATACTTCAGAGGCTTTGTGTCTCATTGGACATATATTAGTCCAATTACAAAATGGAAGTTCTGAACAGGTTTTCAGGTTGTTGGGGTATTTCTGGGTTTAGCTAGAGTGATAGTCTGTCCTCAGCATCTGCATTAAGTTGGCTGATTTTGTCTATACTCACACAATGCAAAAACTTACTGTCTCCTGAGATATTTATCCCTTTTTAAGAAGAGCTGAATACTGCAGAACCAGTCAAGAAACTCATGTGAAAAGTGTCAAATTTTGTGAGGATCTTCCTGCAGAGACCACCAGTGAAGAAGGTCTGCCTCCAGCTGAGGACAGCTTGGGGAGAAAGGTGAGAGCAGCATTGACAACGGCAGCGAAAAAGATAGAATACCCTCCTGCTGCTAATCACGCTGGTCTTGTGGAGAGCAAACATGATTTTTATGAGGTGGTGATACTAACTGTACAAAAATATTGCTGAATTTCTGTAGAGAACAGCGGTAGTCAGTCTGTTCCAGCAAGCAGGTCCAATCTCAATCTGATGAGGCAGCTTCAGTCACTAATCTCGAACGGGACAATATTATACCGAACTGGGCACTGCTGCTTAGGGAGAGGCACCACTGTAACATGCCCATTGCAACAGACAATAAGGAAAATCTCTGAAGGTATGGCTGGTTCTATGGCAGTTTGCTGAGCCATCTCATGAAACTAATAGCCCATTGACACGTGACTTACAGAAGCAAAGAAGGGTTTAGAGTTGTAACTTGTTGATGAACCTGTCTGTGATGAGTTCTAAGAGCTCCTTCCTCAAACAGAAGGAGCATGATATTTATTTCTTGGAGAAGAGTCTAATCATTAGCCGAGATGCAAAATGCTCATTATTTTATTATTATTGCTATTGCTATTATTATTGCAGTGCAATGAGGTACAAGTTCATATTCAAGAATTTCATGCTACTTCATGCATTTGTAATGCAAACTATTACCACCCTGACTTCCACAAAACAAAGGAAAGCTGCAGCAGTTTTAACAAATGAATCCATCACACAATTTCTTTCAAAACAAATTTTACAATGGTAATAAATCCTAGAATTGCCATTGTTATTCCTAGGAAAGTTAAAATGAAGAGGAAATTAAAATGAAAACCTCAGACTCCTTAAGAAACTAACAAATTTGAGGCAAAGTTTTGGAAATGGTGAGTTAACTGTTGCTGGTTTACTTTAACTCATGCATTCTCTGACCCAGTATTGTGGTTCAGCTTGCTCAGTGCCAGATCTTTTCTTGGAGCAATTCAATTTGAGACAAGTACAGCATGAGATCATACTTTTGTCTTCTTGGGCATGGGTTGGAGGTGAGAGAAAATTCAGTTTTGTCAAGGTAAATAAAGTTTCTCTCCTTCTTATCGACACTTTTGCTTAGGCAAGTAATAGGATTTGCATTTTGCTAATCATGTATGGATGAGAGGTATAAAAAGATTTCAATTTAACAACGAATCTCATTTTGGATGGAACTTATGCCTTCTCTCATCAAGATTAATCTGAGGCTTTACAGTATTTTTAAGGATTAGCGCTGACTTGGGAGAGAGAACTCCTCTTTACACCACGTTACAGTGGTGGAAGGGCAAGCTAAGTAAGTGAATCTGGAGCGAGTAGAGCTCCCCTTGCCACAGAGGTTATCCACAAGCTAGGCAAATATTCACCGACTCTGTTTTTTGCAGTAAGGCTACTGGGGCAAAATACAGAACTGTACTCTAGGAAATATTTGCATATTGGCTGCAAATTCTTCTGGCTCAGCTGCCTGCAATATATCACACATGAAAAGATTTTACACAGCAGTATAGAAAAATGTGCACCTTGCAATATAACTTTCAGAGCCATCTTCTGGGCAAAAAGTGGACATTTGCCAATGTAGTAAATTACATTTTATAAAAAAGAAAAAAGCTGCAGCAGCAAATAAAACCATGACAACTTCTTAAAAAAATCTGAAACACAAGAATGCAAGATGGGATTTTACAGTGTGCATTTTGAGTCAGAAGCAAAGATCTCTGTGATCTCTGCAAAAGTAATTTATTAGTTCCTAAATCACCAGGGATCTTCTGAAAATATCCACAGGAAATTGTACATTCTTTAATTAACTACCAGGGGCTATTTGGAAGAGGGTGAAGATGATACTTTTTATACACCCGCCCACACACATACATTCACACACACAATCCCTGTTTTGATTTGCAACAAAGCCTAAGAAATTAGCAAAAAAGCTAGAATGAGCAGAATTACCCAGGGAATTTGGGTTCAGTTCTGACATCAACAAACACAGGGTTTTGTTAGACTGGACCCAAATTTCTGTTCTTTGTTCTTAGCCTAAATAAAGGCTGGTTTGGCAAACAACAAAACCAGCAAGTATTTCCTTGATACTGGTGGCTATTTTATTTTTTGCTCCTGGCTCTGTGTTTCCTTGCTTATCTTCTGTCTANAAAAAAAAAAAAGTTTCAGTGTCTTTTAAGCACAGCTGAATAGGCTTTCACCACTACTGTCAAACCTGGAGAACTACTGGAGTCCATTACATGTACAAGTTTGCCATGATGCCCTAAGATGGGTATGGTGAACATGTATGTAAATTTTACAAATGTTGCAAAATTGCTGTTTGATTTTATTCATGCAATGAATACTTCAAACTCCTGTTTTCATGCTTTAGGCAACTTAATATCAGTTGACAATACATTTCTTGTATCTTGATAGTGAAAGAATTTATGTGGTAATAATTGCAGTAACTGTCTGACTGCATAGGTTTAGAGATGGCATATTTCTCCTCTGAAACTGAAAGGTGGGTATTTCAGTACTGCACTCTTTCAGGGGTGCTAGGTTGCACTGAGATGAGCATATTCCTGTCCCTAGCTTTGAAACTATTTCAGAATCAGAAGTGTCATTATATTACGGTCAATAACAGAAAAAAAAGGTCTCCTCTCCAAAAGCTATTTACAGCTTACAATAAACTGGCACATAAAGTCTTCAGAAGGATCACTTTGTGCATTAAATTCTACTGCACCTTACAAATATATTTAGCCATGAGAGTAAAAACGCTTTGCAGTAGAAGTTAATACACATGATTATTAATGCAAGAAGTTAATGGAAAATCAAAGAGCCTGCTGTTCTTTGATTAAACTTCTCAGGTAATACAGCGAATGTTAGAATAGCCCCTTAATACAGGAGGAGTATACCAAAAATACAAGTTACGCACACAGTGATTTTGAATGAAAGCTTTGGTTTTTGTTACTATCTGATACTGCAAGAATAGCATGTGAGGGTATTAGCACTGGAACCAAACGTAAGCTTTAATACCAAGGCCAGCTGTTATCTGTTTCTCTACAGCTTTAACTTTGTGTTTTCGTACATGTTTAGGGAATACTGTTTTTTATTGTTTGTGAATCACCATAATTAATTTAATTATCTCGCTCAATTTTTAACACATAAGATACACATGCAAGACCCAGACATCACTTACCATAAATCATTTTCCTTAATGCAATGATTATATTGGCCAGGGCTGGGCAAGCAAGGTTGTTTTCTGCATCTGGGTTTCATAACTAGACCTTTTAAGTATTTGGAGTTTATTGTTCACTCACTTCATAGGAGATCAATGAAAGCATCAGACTAATTTAATAGATTACATACAGAATAATGCAATTACTGCTTTGGGAATACATGTACATTGTTGTTCTAATAGGATTTCTAGAAGAACCCAAAAGCAAAGACTTTGGGGTTTTGGGTGGGGGGTGTTGGTTTGTTTGGAGCCTTTTTTTTTTTCTTCTATTGCATCAGGTTCAGAATAGATATTCAGGGCTTGGTAGTGCAGGATTTTGAAAAGCTAATAACAATATAAGGACCAGAAAACAATGATATGCTCCTAAGGCACATTAGAAAAAGTAAAAATAATGAAAGTATTTATTTATGAACGCAGTATTAACTGCCAGTTTTCTGCGTTTCGTTTATCACAGCTGCACCGTGCTCTTTGTTTTCTCTGCCACTACTATAAGCGAAGTAGGCTTTCATTTCTGGAGGTGATCTTGAGCGTGCTCTCATTTGGGAACTTTTTCCATTTTAATGTGACTGCAAGCAACTTTGAAAGTCCGCTCCCTGTTGAAATCCATGGCAACACTCTCTCAGTGGCTGAAACCGTCTAGTGTGGCAGGCTTGCACTGCCTCCTCACCGTTGTGCTGTTACTCATGTTGCTACTTCAGATCATTTTTTATGATGTCCCCTCCATACGTTTGTGACGACATAGGTTTGTGATGAGTTCCCATTCCTTTATTTTGCCCAACACTGGTACATGTGGCACGCCACTAGCAGCATTACAATATATTTATACCTTTGTTTTAACAGTTTTTCTCCTCTATTCCTCCTCCTCAAATCTTCCTGGGCTCCATTCAGGCCCTTAAAGACATTTCTGCAGTCATAGCCTGTTTGGAGGCGTGGGAGCACTGGGAGGCAGAAGCGGCAGCAGGCAGCGGGGTCCAGGCCTGTTGGCACTGGCCAGCCCTCACAGCTATAGCTCAGCTAGCCTGGCCTAAATGCAAAATCTCTCTGTGAACTGCCTTTCCTTTCACATTTTCTTCTTCCGTTACCATTTCCATTCTCACTTCATCTATCTTCTTACGTTCCTTTGCTTCCTGCTCGCTTTTGCATTAATAAGTGGGGCACAGTCTAGAGAATTTCTGTCCCCCCACTGTCAGAGAGATTTGGTTTTAATGCCACTGAAAAATGTACACTTCATTTAAATCTGAAAAAAGGAAACGTCGCAGAAGTTGTCACTTGAAACACACTAACTTTAAATTTTGTCCTTGAAGTGAAGAAGGGAGTATTTGCGTGATTAAAGGCTGTTTTTTTTTAATAGCAAGCTTCTTTAAAACAAAGGCTGCACATAGAGAACAACTAAACATTTTCCCAGTACTCTAAGGTTGAATGCTTTGCTTTTCAAAAGTAATGTATATAGAATATTGGCTCTCCTGCCTTCTTCTATTTTTTAGTTGCCCTCCTAGGTCAGACTAGCTGTTGTCATTGAAAGCCCATAGAAATTTGTGGAAAAGTCAGTGTTACTGCCTTCTTTCCTTAGCAAGGTGTGGGCAGTTCTCTTTCTTTGCACACAGCTACCGAAGCTGATGCTTCTGGATGAAAATAGGAGCGTTGAAACAGGTGGACAACAGCGCTCTGCATCTTATGCTCACAGTACAAAAAAAAAAAAAAAAAGAATCAATAATTTTGTTATTGATACCTGATTTCCAAATTCTGTAAGTAGTTTGGTTGATATCCAACACACATTGTTTCTTTTTACTTATGTTTATTGCCCACAGGTCAAATAATTCCGAATGAAGTCTGTCTTGAATTCCTCTGCCGGCTGAGAGCTGCCAGGTGACGTGATATAACGATGGCTTTCCAAGGGACAGCTTTTCAAGTGAAAACCAGGCTTGTTACCTTCAACTGTTGTATGTGAGGCTGAGGGGGGTCAGTTGTGCAGGTTAGGTTTTGGAAAGGAGCAGGCATTTTCTTCTTGCTGAATTTTTCTGTAGTATGGTATTCTGGGCGAGCACTAACTTACAGTTAGCAGGTAGCTCGGACTGCCAAGGCCGGATTTGATCGTGGGTAGTGTGAAAGCATTGATTCATTGAGATGCTACCTCCGTGGAAACGAGGGGTCGGGGCCTCATTATCACAAGGCACATAGTACCAGCAGCTCCTCTCCAAAACGCCTGCCTGACAGCACCTCGGCTTTGATTCTGTCTGTACAGAACAGGCAATGGAAATGGCAGAGCACAGGGGACAACATGTGAGCATTAATAGGCATTCGCTATAGCTTTATGGTTCTGGATACCTATTCTGTAATAACTTGAAAAACACGTCTTAGTGTAAAAATATAGCCTAACAATAACTTGGATCTTTTCAGCACAGTTTGAAAAGAAAAACTCATTTCCTTAGGGAGGTTTATATATGTCTTTTTTTCTAATAGAGCTGTATTAAACAGCCTTTGTAAAGTTACATTGGCAAGTAGGCATAAATTTAGAAACTCTGTCATGTGCTTTCAGCAATAAAAGGGTTGGGCTTTTTATTTTCTTAAGCGTTCTCCTGTGCGTTAAGAATGATGATTTAGTATTCTCTTGAGAAGACAAGGCTAAGGTGATACTTGTTGAAAAGCAGAAACCCTAAGGAAATGAACAGGAATAACAGAGTAGCTCTTAGAAACCTCCAGGCAATCTTTCACATTTCTAATCCAGACTAGTAGTGACCTCATGCTGCCATAGGGCCCATCATCTTTACGTAGGTGAACAGTTGTTGTCTCACAGAAGAAGTGCTGTGGCCTTGCAGAAATTTGCCATCTCTATTTTAATTTCAATAATGTTGAATGCAACTTTATACTTCACAGTTCAATAAAGTCACCCTGCAGCAAAAGCCAGTGTTCCTGGGGAAGGGTGTGAAGGGGACTTGGGGTGGGCTTTTGGGAGTTTTGATGATTATGGTCACGTCTTCAGGAGAAAAATTATTTTGGGAAATGAGAAAATTAGATGGATCCTGCTAGGAGAGGAAAGATACTTGACATATGTGTTGGACAAGCTGAGTTACCAACTTGCTGAGTTAACAGCTGTTACCTGTTAACTTCATGGCAGGGGAAGGGAAAAAAACCCCCAAACAGGTGCCTATTGAAGTCGAGTATAAGCTGTTTGACAGCAGGGAGGAAATAATTTTACCCCAGTTCCAGGACTATGGTAATTACACCGTTCTAAACCAAGAGATTTTGGGAACACAGATTACCCCTCAGATAGCTTTGGCCATTAATTGGTGTGCTTTTTCTAGCACGTAACATCACTGCAAGTAATTTTTTTAGTGACACTCCTGGGTCTGCCTGCCTGTTTTCAGACAAAAGCTTCAAAAATAGGCCAGTAGGGGCTGAATTAGCACCATCATATCTCAGCAATTAAACTCCAGCATTATCACCATGTCTAGACACTGGGCACTCTAAGGGCATCTCAGTGCAAGAAGCAGCTCCATCCTTGCCCCAGTGAACACATTTTTACCTATTAAGCAGTACTAAGATTTTGGTCTCGTTCCTTTTGGAATCTGCATCAGAAATCTGTTTGGTTTCCTTGTCTGGGAAGGCTTTTTGTTATTTGCCAGCTTGGGGTTTTTTTTTTTACAAGCATTGGATTAAAACTCTTCCCGTCTCCTTTATCAGAAATATTGGACAGAATTAGGAAATTCCCTGATTTCCTCAAGATTTCCCTTATGCATTAAGTTACTTAAGAGTTCATTACAAAAGTAATGATCAAGACATAAAGATGTCTGTCTTCAGTGGTTCCTGGATACAGGCAATATAAGGTGGCAAATGTTAACAGGGAAAGGGAAATTGCACAGATTTAGCTGCTATCTTTAACGAATGAAACTTGCTGGGTAGCTCGGTGTTGAAACATGAGAGCAACTTACATGAAAGGAAGACGAGTAAAATCTCAAACTACAAAGCCCTTTTGTCAAAAAGATGGAGACAACAGGGTTCATTTCTCTGCTGGCTGCTGAAGGTGACAGGAAAGCTACTGAGCCGTGTGCTGGCGGGAACAGCTGACACTATTCACTCCACGTGCAGCTGTCCTTCTGCACCCGACTTAATTTTAGATGGAAAGATGCAGTTCTCTGAAATGTTAACATAAAACTGTTCTAACTGTATATGGTTATACATAGGTGGGTTAAAGCTCCTTTGCATTGTCCATAAGGTTCAGAGAAAACTTCAGCTATAGGCTAACCAGATAGCCTTACTACACAGGCTAGGATAGCGTAAGCCATTTTCAGGGATGTGTTGATATACTGGTGATGGCTCCCACACCCAGATTATCTTCCATTTGAGAAGTACTGGCTGACTACGGACACTCCAGCATGTTAGCATTTTAGGGCAATCTGCTGGGTTGTTCATTATCCACAGGTGGAAGGAACAAGGCACCAATGATTGCATTCATTTTTGTTTATCAAATCTTGAGACTGTAATGGCCTGAGAATAGGTATTTTTACAGCTACAACCATAGATAGTAGGGATGGCCTTTTAACTATCCTTTTCTGTTTCCCATCAAACTCTTCTCCCCTGTGAACATTATCTGCCTTGTAGTTATCAGCCTGCGATTAAACTTAAGTACAGTTTTACTTGAAAAGGTGTAATAGTAGTACATCTTCAGCCCATCAGAGCTGAAGATTAAGCTGTGGTCTGATCCAGTGAAGTGTTCTGCGTCAACAGAATCGACAAGTTCATGTATTGCAGCTCCTGTGAGAGCCTGTAGAAGTTGCATATCTAGCACCTTTAGAGAGAAGCCAGTTAATGATTAGATGCAGAATACGTCAGATTATTTATTCTAGTTTTAAATACCTTGCTCAGCAGTTCTGGATGTTACCACGGATCCCTCCTCCCCTAGGAGACTTGTCCTTCCTGCAAGTTTCCATTTCACCAGTTGCATCCAAGAGGAACACCATCAGCTAATAGATGACATTAAGTCTCCGCACACTGCACCTTTCTGCGGCTCAGATTTGGACTCTGTCTGATAGAGAAGAACTCACTCATTTGTGATTCAACGGGAAACGGCTGCAAACAATTCAGGAAGCTGCTCTGTAGCTTAATGATGTAGAAGGGCGTTGGAGACTGCAGCAGACCATCTAACACTGTGCTCACTTGTAGCTGAGCGGAGATTATCAAAAAGGGTGCAGGAGGAACGTTTGCTGTTGAGGGAAACAGAGTCATCATAGCCAGCAAAGAGAACATTAGGCAAATGAAGTGAAAATATCTGGTATGTACTATATGAAACAGGTCATTACATCAAGAATTACATAGTGATCCTACACAGCAGGCCCTTTAGGCTTTGCAAGTGGACTGAAGTCATCCTCCTGCAAGTCAAAACTGAAATTTACACTTAGGATTGTTTTTTCTTTTGTGTAAGTGTTTTTGTTTTCTATGTCTTTACTCATTTTATGAAAATTATGCTCTCTGAAACATTCCCTAGACACTTAATCTATTTATGTTATTTTAACATTTCATATTCTCCTTCATTCATGCAAGTTTATTGGGTTTGAGGCTTTCCAGTGATGTCCCATCAGAAGAGGTGTATGAAACTTCTACATTCACCAGTTAAGTGCAAAATTTCAAGAATCTTCATCTAAAGAAACTAAAAGTTTCCCCTCAATTTTATCTCACCTTGAAATCTTAAGTCTTGCCCCATCTATTTCACTAGAGAGCTCAAAGAACGTAAGATTTACAAGCACTATCATAATGAGTAAATGCTGACTTCAGAGAAGATGCCGTGTTCAACTAAGCACTTAATTTGTATACTCAGATTGTACATTTTGGGATTTAGCTTTGATTCATTTTCAAGCGCTTCCATCCTCATTGCAGATTGCTGCAGTGCTTAAAGGCTGCTTGTTTTTTTTTAAACTAAAGTCACACTAGACACGTGCTCAGCTGGCTGTGAAGCGTGCTTTGAGAAAGTCAGCAAGCCCCACCTCTGCGCTGACCTCTTCGCCGCTGCCTTGTGCCTGTGCCGAGCCGTGCTCCACCGGACTCAGGATGCGCTCTACGGTACCTTGGCGAGCCACAGCCGCGGCCAGCAGAGAAGCCTGGCCAGCGGCGCCGGTTCTGCAAGGGCTTTAAGCGGCCAGGTTAGTAAATACCAGGCATACGGTTGCTTTCCTCACCTCTGTACCTAAGGGCTGCAGCTACTGCCAGTTTGTACCTGCTTGTAACGGAGGCGAGTTTTGGTGGGCTAGTATTACAGAGATGAAAGGCTGTCGTACTTCCGATCTTGCTAACGTAACAGTTTTCAGAAGTTGTCTCTCATATAAAACAAATTTCACATCTGTAATCATAGATACCACCACTTCATTCCTCCTCCATCTCCCCAAATGTCCACATTCAACCAATCTTGGAACCAGAGAAGGTATAAACCTCATTTAAATGAAAACCAAACTCGCACAACACAACAGGCCCCTCTGGATTTGAAAGCAGGGATTAAAAACTCACAGGGTGTTTGTTGAAATTAGCAGCTTTCTTCATGTTTTACATGTTAACCTTGAACTATAAGGACAGTAGTATTTCTCACTGATGTCTATGCTATTAATGTCTAAAATCTAGAAACTGTGACANTAAATATTAAAAAAGTAAAAACTGGACACACCCCCCCCCCCCAAAAAAAAAAAAAAAAGATCAAACAAAACTGATCCTTCAGTTTGCTCAGGGATGTGAAAAAACAGCAATACAATACACAAGACAAACAGCTTCAGCAAGCAGCACAGTGTTAACACAGAACTGGTCAAATTGGAATAAAGTAAAAATGAAAGAACTTCACTAAAAGTAATTGTTTCTTCCTCCCAACACCTTAAGTTTTTCTTAACCTACAGAAATTTAAAATAATGAGCATTTCAGGTGTCCTGATAACACATTACCTATGAACAAACAGTAATACAGGGAGCTTCCTCATTCAGCTTTCACTGCAGGAGGAATAAATACTTGCACCTTCATGTCTTCATCCTATATTCAAGCAATGATAGGTTGCATGTGTGAATTTCATATGCAGACGTTGAGCAAAACAAGGGAAAAGTCCCTTTTGAAAATTTATCTTTTTGGTTAGGAAAGGCACTTTCTTCAAAGATGTCTATCAAATCAAAAGTTACTTTTATCTTCTACATGTTTTTCCACGCACTCCCTGAGATTAGTGTTAACAGCACTTGGACACGCCGCCTTTCTGCTACCCTCTATACGCTGGTGTCCTTGTCTTACATACTCCATGAGCGCGCCACAGCTGCTGGAGATACTTCCCTCATCTGTTCCATTATGAATGCCTGGTTTAGCTCTCACCGCTTGACAATTGTCAGTCTGGCTGCTAAACTCTATGTCATGCATGCCACATTTCAACCAACTCCTTTTTTCTTACTAATACTTTTTTCCCACCTCAATCCCTATCCTTGGTATCACCACCAAAATGGGTTTAGCCAAAAAAAGGGGATGTGTTTATAAGCGCCTTCCTCCAAACCTGTGACGCTTGCTTTTCAAAGTCGGCTTTTGTACTGGATTATAGGACAGTGACGACCAGCCCCAAATATTGCTGTTTCTAGTCTCCACCATTTTTTTGGTAGAAAGCAAAGTCGTCTCATGAATGCTGTCCTCACACCAGTTTGTATTATCTACTCCCCTTTATCTATCTGAGAAAGTAGCTACAATCATTAATCGTTGTCCTACTTAAACAGGCAAAAATGAGGGTGGTTTTTTTTGTTTGTTGTTTTTTTTTTCTTCCTACTGGAGCAATTTAGGTGGGTTTTCATGCAACGTTTAATTACAACTCTGAAAATAAGCTTGCTTTACCCTATTAGGAAAGAACTTATAAAAAAGCTTGAAGATTTTCTGTTTCCAATTTCCTTATAAGATAGTATACTTAATAACTCCATTTTTCAGAGTCTAATAACCTGCCTTCCACCGTTTAGTTACATGAATTCTTCCATTTCAGATTCTTCACGAGAAATGCACGAGATGGGTAAATTCTTCAGTATTTGTCAAGATTGTATCTGAGAATGTCTTTGTCATCATCTGAGCAAAAGCACTTGTTAGATGAAAAGCAAATGTAGCTATGTGCACAGCTGTAAGTGGAGTGAGCATGTTTAATGTAAAAAGATTTCTTTATTCATCACACTAATAAAAACCCCTATACGTACCACGGCTAGTCATAATTCATTACTTAGTAAAGAGGGTTTTTAATCCCATCAAAACTTCAGGCAAGCTATCAAGCTATGCAGAAGCATTACATACAGAATTAATTTTAAAGGCATTTTTAAGATCGGCTTCAAGAATGACTAAACAGATATTCATTCAGTTACAAACCTGAGCAAGAGGTGTCAAGTGCTAAAAGCAAAGGGCAAGCAGATTTTAAAGGATAACTGATCTTATCCTAAATCACTATCATACCTTGTCCAGACAGTAAGAAAGAATCTATGGACTGTTTTGACATTTTTGCATATTATATGCAGATTACATTTTTTTAGGGCTACAATTTTAAAGTAAACAAAAAGTTGGTTTAAATTATTTGCATTAGTGCATATATTTGTCACTATTAAAAAAAAAAAAAAAGCACAGTATATATTCCTGATTAAATATAATCTAAAAATACCTGGGTTTGGGGCTACGAGGTACCTATGAAGGAACCCCAGAGATTACATTGCTGCTACTTGTGTACGTACAAATTCAGCTCGGAGAGATGAGTGCTTCTCTTAGCACATGCCCTTACACTTACCACCTGCAATTCAGTTTTCATTCAACCAGTCACTACAGCAAGAGACACAGACCTGCAGCATTTGGAATGGAACAGGATCAAGTCACTGGTTTTGACTTCTAGGTCCCAGATGTATTTTTGCTACCAAGAGGAACACCCCCGTACACCAAATAACAACCTACATGCAGCTTTCCTCCCCACCCCCCCCACCCCCCAATTACAAAGCAGTGACTTGTCTAAGAAGCTTAAGTATCTAGTCAAGTAGCTTAAAATATAAATATTTTACATTATTTATTTAGACGTTTGGTCTAATTTCTTTTCTTTGGTAATACCTATAAATTCCTTGTGTGCCTATCCACAGGGTAGCTGTAAGGTTGGTTACAAGCTGCGAGCTACCTGTCTTGAAGCCAGTAAAATAGAACAGCAATCAAAACTGAGTCATTCACTTGTCTTAAATGGCAACTACTCACAAGAAGCAAAACCAGCACCCAAATCCTAACAGCACTGGAGTGCTTTGTACAACACGTCCAAGATTAGTTCAGACTATGAAACCAATTAGTAGAGGGTGGAGTAAACCTGGCGAGCAATAATTAAACATACCTGAGTGAGTCCTCACATGATAAATTATTTAACATAATATTTGAGTACGGAGTGTGTTAGACCTGTATCTGTATACCAGCAGATAGACTTAACTGTAAAATACCCAACAGCGACAAGCCTGAATTAGGTAACCAAGTACATACAATCCAATTCCATTTGTTGCTTAAAAGTTGAGTCATGGTATCAGTACTACATCATACAGAACCAGTTTTTTGCTACTTAATAAACGTGGTTTTAGCAAAATGGGTATCAGTGACTGGAAAGAGGTAAAGCCCCAAGCGTGACTCTGTGACTACAACCTCAAATTTGTCACAGCAGCAGGTTGACACAAAATACGATCCTGTTTACACTGAGGTGTCGACAACTTAAGTACAGAAAACTACACTCATAATTGACAAATCATCTAACCTATACTATTTCATTTTATACAAAATATTTTGACCTTGACTCTAATTTTTTTAATTATACTGTAATTAAATGTAAATTAAAGTGTTTAATTTAACGACGGCTTTTATTTTTCAAGATTTACATTATTGTAAAAGACTGCATGTTGTAGCTATTTCTACTGCAGGAATTTAAATGCTTTATAAAACTGATCACCTTATTAATATAGCCCTTCTACTGAAACTTTTTTTTTTTTGAAAACACAGATGCTGTATAGTATTGGGCATTGTTCTGCAGATGGTCACATGCAGGTGAGTAAAAGTGAACAACTCAAAACACACTCTAAAGAGTCCGATGATACTCTTGACAGATTATCCCATGACCATCTATCAAAACACCTGCTCTGTTCTTCTTCCACACTACTACAACCGAATGAGTTTTCACAGATACATACTGACGACCTTTGCAAATTAGCACCCGTTGCCTGTGACCATTCATTACCTTCTCAATTACAAATGATTAAAACAAATTAATTAAAAAAAAAAAAAAATCCCAGTAAGGTAATTACGAGGGCGAAACAGAGTATTATTCAAAAACATTACCAAGTAAACTAGAACTCTGCACAAGTGCAAAGAAATAATAAAAAGCCACAGTTGTCTGAAAATATAACTATCTTATACAGCAAGTACAAGAGAATGATTTTTGGACTAAACGAGTTGCCTGTATACTAAAAATCTCTTTAAAATTCTTCAAGCTTCAAATTCTAAAAGCTTCTTCATTTCAAACAAATTCTAGACTTTATGCAATTAATTGGCCTATTTGCATTGTCTTTTTCAGACACCAAATATTTTCTCTAGTAACTGAAACATATTTTCAGATACTGAAGCAGTAAACTTAAGATGACACTCAGTGCAATGATCTTTAAAAAACCCAACAAATAAGTGCAACGTTGGGCTGCTGGGGAAAATACTATTTATTATACATTTAAATACAAATTTTGAAATGTGTTGTGGACACATCTGCAGGGTTACAGGTAAAAAATAAAAATGTACAAAGTTACGCTCTGCATCTCTCAAGACTGACGCTTCAAAAAAAAAATTTCACAAAATACCAGGAGTTCTTCTCTGTAAGACCAGCAAAGCTAGTAATGCATACAATCTTTTGCTTGGGCAGATTACCTTTGTAATCCCTGCATAAAGTACCTAGAGTTTGTAAACAGTCTTTAAAAGCACAAACAGCTTTAAGGAATGTGTCATCACAGTTCATACGGATTCGTCCCGCAATGAATGATGATGCTACACAGTAGTTTCGTGTTTCCACAACCCAGTTCTAATATTACCAGTACTGTCTGCAGCGAGCAAGGGCCCATCCTGTCCGCTGCTTTTAAGTGGTCCATTCTGAATGGCTAAATTTAAGCCGTAAGATTTTTGTTGGTTTTCAAGTTCAACCGCTATTGGTTTCCTTACAGGATCTTTTTTGTTGTTAGTAGCTATGGTTTTTTCAGTATTCCTGCTACTTTTTGGAAGTGTACTGCAAGCATCGCTGCTATCCTGTTGGGACTGGTTATACTGACGTTCCCTATACGCCAGATAGGCTCTTCGGCTCCTTGAATGCCCTTCACTGTTGCTTTGTCGACTTTTAGGCACGCCATTTTGCACACTTCCCTCCACACTTGTGGGAACATCATATGCATATTCCCTCAATACTGCAAGCCGGCTAGCACGATGTCCCTTACTTCTATTCTTATGATGCCGACTCGGGTGTCCGTTTGTCCGAAACTGTACCTCTAAGGGAGCTACATGCATTTTGATATCATTATCCACAGAATGTTCAGTGAGACTGTTATCGAGTTGAGGACCTGTGTTCAATGGCAGAGAAGTAGGGTGGCACTGAGCTGCTGCAGCTTGTAAGTTAGTTAGTTTACAACCTTGAGAAGAATTTTTTAGGCTTGATGCACTTTTATTTGTGCATGAAGATTCTGCGCTACTGTTGGTGCACTTAGGGGCCTCTCCATTGGTTCCACTGGAACTGGAGGGCTGCACATTTACTTGCACTGAATACGTACTCCTTCCAGGGCAGCAAGTTGTTATCCAAGCATGCCTGACATCTTCCCTGTTAACGCAATGGTGCACCATAAGAAAGGCACTGAGGCTTAAACATGTTGCCCCAAAAAAACAGCTGAAGATCAGGTCCATGGGATAATACAGGAAAACTGACAGAGCTCCAAAGATCCACAGAGCGACATACAAAAGCAAAGTAAGGCCCACTCCCAGCAGCTGTGCTTGGAAACTGTGCTCGTTCTCCAAAGCCGATGTAGAAACGAGTGACACCGACAATGAATCTTGGTGAGCTAGTTCCCCATGTTCGTTGGTGGCCAGACGCTGCTGTTCCTCAACGGATTCCTTAAGTTCATATTTACGTTCCGGGTGACGTTTTAGTTGTATGAATATGCTGAGAAAATACATACAGTTTATGAAAATGATAAAGCTAGCTGGTCCATAAAATGCTCCTAAGCTAGGTTCCCAAGTCATCCAGCAACTGGAAAAGAAACAAACCAAAGATCCAAAATTAACGTCTTCTCATGAGTCACTTATGCTTCATCAGTTCATAATGGTACTTTGAAATGATCTTGGCTGTGTTACATTTTCTGGAAGAATCAGAATTAATTGCAACGAGTACTTAGAAAAGCAAACCCATGAAATGTTATGACAGAGCTCTCAGTTATATGGTACTTACTAAGGAGCATTGGGTCTGCTGCCATAATTTCGGATGTTTGCTGCTGCTGTTATTCCACAAACTATGATAGGGATGCCTCCACCAATAAGGTAGAACCTAAAAAGTAAAGCCAATGTATCAGTGGTTGCTTAGTGGCAATGGATTTTATTCAATCACCGTGAAGGAAAGGAGAGCTTTCCAGGATTCTGGAAATATGCAAGTTCTTTAAGAAAATAATTAGGGTGAATCAGGTTTGGGCTTCAGCAATATTGATTTTTTCTAAGTCTTCCTCACTACAATTTTTTGTCCTCCTGTTATAAACCACCTCTCCCTCACAGCTGCTCACCTCCCTCAAAGGCACTGAACAAATGGATACACAGTTAGAAGGAAGAAGCAAAAGCTGCCAGTCAAAAGCTGTAAACTGCTGGAAGACAATATGGAAACTTCAAAGAAAAATACTAAGTGGTGTATCTCTTGTTCCAGAGATGAACTTGCCTAATATAATGGACACTATGTTCGGAAGATCAGCCATAAGAACTCTTGTTCCTTGGGTTTTTTTGTATGCAGGGTTTGAGGAGCGGTGTTGGTCATGTTTTTATTGATTTGTTTTTAACGGACTCTATAATCTCATAGTCTGTACCTCCTGCTTCCCTGTGGTGATGGTAATAAAAACTGCATGCCTTCACAAAGACGAGGGCATATGTTGTTGGAGTATCTAACTTTTAATTCTAATTTTTGTGAATTCACTTTGATTTCGTTAGTGGCAGATCAGTAATTACTGACAATCGTTCAAATGAATGGCACTCTGTCCTGCATCTTATGTTAATCGAGTCCAAATTCAGATCAGAACAGGCAGTGAAAACTGTGACATACGGATGGGTAGCTTGTTTTATCAACAAGAGACACCTATTCTGATGGTCCTGGACCTTTCCACTGCATTTCAGATTATTCACCAGAAGTTATTGCTGTCTCACTTGAGACACAAAACAGTCTAAAATAAATTAAGACTTTCTTAGAAGTCTAGGTACACCAAGTATATTGCTTAGTTGATGAATCCTACGAAGATCCGATTCTGTCCTTGGTTTATTCCTTTATCTTGATGCAGCAATCAGGAGCTGGCCAGATGAAACAGATCTTTGTGGCAGATTTTACTCTACTTATCTTTCACTACAAATTACTAAATCACTGCCTCAAAGATGTATCGCTACTCACGCAAGAACAGCTAGGAGAAGCTGGTTCTACACAAGGCTAATTCTTACTGGTGGGAGAGTGAAGCAATATGGACTGTTTGTAGCCATAGTTTAGTTTGCTGTATTGAAGGAACATGTTACAACTGGCCTTGAACCATACCAAGTACCAATAAAAAAACCCAAAACACACACACACAAACAAAAAACCACCAACCAAAAAAAACCCCCAAACAAAACCAAAAACCCACAAAAAACCCAAAAGAAACAAAACCAAAAAAACCCAAAATATTTGCATGTTGCTGTGTCTAAGTCTTCAGCAATTACAAACCAAATTACAAGCCCAAATTACAAACCAAAACTATCATGCAGCAAGGAGCTGTAAGAACAGAATAGTAACTACAAAACATACACAAAGTATGCTAGCAGAGATGCAGCAATATTAAGATGTTGGGGCAGAATGCTGTATGAGCTAAAACTTTTCCTTAAGTTAGATCAAAAAGAGAAAAACAAATTTAATGATATGGGTGCACAAGAGGTGTTATGGTGGTAACAGGAAAAAAACCCCAATGTAAATAGTGAAATGGTGTGTTTCTAAGTAGAACATTCACCCAGTATTTGTAGTATAGTAATACAGTATTTGTATTTATTTTAAATAAAATTACAAAATACTAATACTTGGATTTTTATTTTATTTCATGCTTTACATGAAGTATCCAATTATTAAGATCTTCAGCAAGGTTCTTTGTTCTTTTAGTTACAAAATTTGACAAGGTTTCCTTTTGTCTTGGTTGGAAGCTGCTGAACAAAATACCATTTCTGCATGACAAACTCCATTTCCTTCTTGTGACTGGCAGCTGAGGACCTCAGTTATTTTTACACCCTCTCTCCTGGCATGGCAACGCAATACACTTGGCATAAAGTTTTTCACAGTTAAGAAATTCCAACCAGTGCCAAGTGTTGCACTGTCTTCTCAACATGGCTGCTGTGAGCCACAGCAAATCTCTTCTCTACTGTCTGTAGTAGCTTTCTGCAGAACACTGGATCCATTTCAAAGTCTTTTTCCACCTTGTTCACGATCTGTGACAAAGTCTTACTAACACTGAACGAATAGCATCATCACCAACAAAACTGTCTTACATGCAACAAATTTCCCAAAATAAAGAATAAAGCTTATCTATGCTAGAGGGGAAGGAAGCTTAACAGGTATGAAGTCCACCCTCAGAAAACGCCTACAGGAACGAAAGATCAGAGTAAATGTCATGACTACCTATCATCTGCAAGGTGGACTTCTTTAAAACCAAAGAACACAAAGTAGAGTAATTTACATATGGAAAGTGAGGAGAAAAATGTGGACCTACATACAGTTATCATGGGGGCTTTTTCTCTGTTCGAAAAGATCCTTTGTAATTCTGAAAAGGCATATGGAGGAGAAACATAAGCAGCATGAAGGCAAACAGAGAATTGGTTGTTTTGTCTCTTTAAATTCAAGAAACAGGGGGCCTGATAACAGTAGGTGACCTGTTCCAAACAAGCAAGAAACTTGCACAAAACTCTTTGCCCTATGCCACTATGGTAGTTTTGTTTTGAATGCAAGTTTAAAAGACAACTGAATGGAGAAAAAAAAAAATCCTTCTATGGCTGTTCCATGCAAAAACATCATGCATCTATCTGACTGAGGAAGTCCCTGATCTGCGAGAAGTTGGACACTGAG